>NWSH02000008.1:14330432-14377277 GCA_002382865.2 Heliothis virescens | reverse complement strand
TATTTTTTTTTCCTATAAGCCACCGTTTCGGAGATATAGCGATTCAAAAAGTTGTAACAGATATAATCGTCATGAAATGCATGAGTGCGCCACAGTACAGTACAAGGGCGGATCCAGGGGGGATTCATGAGGGTTCGTAACTTTAAATGCCTCGTTGGTCTAGTTGTCGCATAGCACTGCTGTGCACGAAGTCTCGGGTTCGACTCCCGGGTCGGGCCGAAATCGATTTGTGGGTTTTAGAAACTTTCACAAATAAGAAGTTGTTAGTTATCGATGTCGGTAGATGTGGATGTCGGTCCTGCGCCTAATCTCTCTTCGATCATGTCGGATTGCCATCCCATCCGGTTATGAGAGTGAGGGAGTAGGGAGTGAACCTGTGTCTGCGTAAATGCTTGTGCACTATTATGTCTTGCGCAGCCAGCTGATCTACTTATATGAGAACAGCCGCCGTGGCCGACAATCGTCTAGGACGCCATCATAGTAAACATGATCAAAATTAACAATTAAGCTGGATCCGCCCTCGAGTTGTAATAATATATAGTATAGGAAAACATATTTTTCTGTCTGCCATTGTAACTTGCAGTTCAAATATAAAATACACATTAGCTATTACTATAAGAATATCCAGTAAATTTAATCCCAGTCCCTTCATTTATACGTACGTGTAGTCTTGAGACAACATCCTAGGATCTGGGTCTTATACCTGCTACAATATATAAAATACCGTGAGTTTAGTCTGAAGCACTATGCAATAGTGAAAACAGGTGTTTATAATGTTACAACCCTAAAGATGAATACACGAGGCGTACTCATTCGTTTCATGATGATTTCATGTGTTACAACTTTTTGAATCACTATATCTCCGAAAAGGTGGCATATAGGAAAAAAAACTATTGTGAATTTTTATAGATAATTTCATGATCTACAATTTTAGTCTGATGTACTTTTATGATAAAACTTACCGTTTAGCTGTAAATCGCGAAAAACATATTTTCTTGACATTTGAACTTGAATAACTTTTTTTCCACACAGGGGAATCATGGGGAACTTTCAGATTTTGTTTATAATGGGCTTTTGAACAATTGTACCAAAAATCAGCTTGTTGCGAATTAATGTAATCTCACCGAACATTTTTAGTCTAATTTGACCGGACTATTATCTATTTGGCTCATCACTGATGTGAAGACAGTATAAGAAATGAAAAATGTGTTTAAATAAAATGGAATGTGTAAACTGAGATGAAACGAGCTCTAAAAAAAAGAAGCCCTTAAAAGTTCATAAACTACAACCTAAGCCTCAACTTTTCATGCGAAATATTCATAAGTCCCAAATATTCTTACAAACTTAGGGGTTACGTCAAACGTCAAATTTGAGTCAAAACTAACGTCACTATGATCAGGCATGATGGAGCTAGGACTATGTTTTTAATTTCTTAATGGTCTCCTCCGGGATTGCCCTCCGGAATATAATAGTAGTATACTAGGGTCGCCGCGGGGTTTCGCGCCTTTCATTTTATTATTTTCGTGTATGTTCACAATAACATTTGTTGGTACAGAAGTGAATAAAGGAGAATTATAGTTCAAAATACATACATTTTTAAATTATGTATGTATATTACATGTGAAGGGTGAGCGTTTCACATTATAAATGTTTTATTATTCAAAATCTCTTCTTTGTAGTTGTTTTGAAAAAAATAATATTTTTAAGGCCTATATCAATCAATTTTTCTTTTAGTATTTGGTAGATTTCTTTCAGTAGCGTTACATTAGAAGATGGACCAATCCCCCAACGTAATGTTGACTAGTATTATGTAATTAAAATGCAATTTAAAAAAAAAACACAAACAATCCCACATTCCACTAATTTTATATATAGATCAATTTGAGTGAAGTAGAGACGTGGGTCGCCTGAGGGACTTCAATAAAAAACCACTTTATTCTTGTTCCTTTTATGTAATAGGTATTTCATTATACTGATAATTTCCTTTAATATGATTTACTATATTTATATAGATAGATCAAAGTAATTGGGTCGTTGAAAATGTCTTGATATTTACGAAATAAATATTAAAATTAAAATCGTGGGGAGTTACTGGTATCATGATTTTTATACTGTATCTGGTGGTAATTGTAATCTTCGCTTGCTAATAAAAATATATCCTTAATCATATTATAAAAGTAAAAGAAATGCTGTCTATTTGTCAGATTTTCATGCCAAATCCTCTGCACTAAAAAGGTAAAAATTACATAGCCTACTTTTTCTGAAGTTTTTCTAGAGCACATTTATAAAAAACCTAACTGAACTATAAATTCAAGAGTCAACGTTTTCACTTAATAATATCGGTAACATAGAAAATTACTTATACCTAATTTGTTGTATCAGGAAGCCATTTTGGGCATCCCTAATTATTATCTATAGGCTTCTGTAACGAGAATATGTGATACACACGGAGTTATTGATTGGGCAACGAGAAGGTTCGTCAAAGTGAAAATGACGAAAAAATTATCGTCAAAATGAAAAGGTTCATCATCCCCATAAAATGTGATTACTATGCACAAATCCATGAACTTGGCTGCACCATGTATAAAGTAATGTGTACAGATTTCTAGTACTCATATAATTTGATGAATATGAAACGAAGAGTGATTGGGTCAAAGTAACGTCAAATGACAATACTAAACGTAAAATCTTGAGTAGTAATTAATAACAATAAAATAACTTTGCGGCCAGTTACAGTTGACAGATAAGGCCAGAAAAGTAGTCAACATTAAAAACATTTCTATGGTATTGTCTGCCACAAAGTTATCTAGAGGTTTATCTGAAACCGGTAAAACTAGCCTAAAGTTTTGTAGCAGCTAATAGTGGTTTTCTCCTTTTTTCTGAATAGTTTTTCAATGTCCATAACAACAAATCAGGTGCACAGCCCAACAATCGTCCGGCCCTTATGTCCTCAACGAAAGGTAATTGGGCCATCGAAAATTGATCGCATTCTCATCGAGATGCGGGCATTCGCCTGCCTGTTGATATCACGGGACATTACTCTTTATTAACTTGTCGCTTTTTCTCGCCATTGACAAATGCCAGCCGTTTGATGTGATCATTGATTTATTTATACGGATTCGTCAAAGCAAGTGTGCTATTTTCGTTACTTATACGAGTATTGCAGAACAATGAGTCATGTACAAGAAAATGGCTTCGCATTAATATGAGAGAGAGCTTTTTCTGTACCGATAAGTGTACTCACAATAAGGAAAACGTCAACCCATTTCAGAAATACTTTAGACAAAGAACTAGGTCGTTTACTGTTCACCCCGCTAGGGACTCGCCGTGATAAACGTCCTTATGCAAATGTAGCCATTAAATAAAGCATCGAATGACCCCTAATGTTTTACTTTAAAAAAACGTAAACAACTTGAATTGGGTGTTTTATAATCACGCTATATTACAATTAACGTTGTTCACGGCAATACTGAATTAATACGGGAAGTGGGAACACCCTACTGTTAGTATTAGGGACATACCTACCGCTTGAGGGACTTTTGTGATTATTAAGCCCTTATCTGAAATTGACGATTAAATTCCGGTACGGACGATTGTTGGGACATTTACCTCTTTATTTAGATACAAGATTTTAAGTTTAAAATGGTCGTTTAGATAGTGAAATTAATTTAATGTTCTGGACTATTATGTTTAATACAGTATTTCGAATAAACAGAATATTGTTTTGAAAATTATATTTAGATGATCTGTTATGCTTGAAAACCCCCGTAAACATTTAAAAAAGAGGTCCTTTAAATTATATTCCTAGTAATAAGCAATTTTTATTAATATTAATAGTTAATTAGTAAAATATTTTCCTTCCACTACAACATGAGAATGGCCAATAAATCGTAAAGATAATCACTTATCAAAAATTTCACTGCACTAACGACCCATCCCTCGTATTTCATACACAACGTAAAATACCTTTTAAGTTTTATTACTACGATGATAACACCACATAATGACTCTTTTATTAATCATAAATTTTACACCTTTACGACTTAATGTCTGGACGTCGCCACTGTAAATATTTTCCGTGACTATCAACGAATTTATGAACGTTAAAAAAATATTTCTTCAACAATCAACAGGATGGTAATGGCTGAGTTAGGAGCTTATTTTATGACGCGATAAATGCAGTTGTGGTGTATACAGATTAGATTGGTTATGAGTTTAGATTAAACTGTATTTTTCTGAAAAATATCATGAAAATATTTCTATGGTAACAGAGTGCGATTTTGGTGAGCATACAAACACCATATTAAGTTATGTTACCGCGATATCCTTAATAGGTACTCATTTTGTATTTGTAATTCTTTTTAATAAGAATGCGGCTTTGAAGACTGGACTGTAAGGGAATATATAAGAAAAATTGAATGCTGAACTGGACTCCTGATTTTGACTCCCAGGTTGGGTCAGGGTTGATCTCTTTCAGGAGTTTTTCAGTAACAATTACAGTGGATAGTAATTGCAGTATGCTCGACCCTTATTAATAGACAAAATATCTATGGCAGAAATTCTTACCCCATGAAAAAGTCAAGCGTGATGTTACGCAATGTATTTAATAAACATAAAAGTTCAACGACTTATTTACTCCAGTACATCCACGTGCGATATTGAGGCTATAAATACTGGCTGTCAAACTAGAATTTAATATTTAATTCGTAGTAGGAGTAACGAAACGTCATTCCGTCTTCGTCTTGGCACGTCGCGATGCCGACTTGAATAATGAATTAGATCTATAATGGATGGGAATTACTTTATTATGTCACTTGTATATGTATATAGATATCGTAGGATGTGTTACATTTGAGATGAAGTAACTATAATATGGGTACTTGAGTATATAGTCTGGGAGATGGATATGTTTGATAATTACGTCATTTTGTTTCAGGTTGTGGAAATTGATTTGCCTATGTGAGCAAGTGGGCTTATATACAAAGTGATTTCATGACTTGCTGAAGATTGATTTAAATATTTTGACTCCAATGCTAGCCTTTTCACGTGTAATATACCCGGACAAATGCCCTTGCTTCGTATTCTTCTTTACTAGCTAGATCGATTTATTGTTCCCAAAATCCCCTGAATAAGTGACTAAGGTTACCTTTTTAGGGTTCCGTACCCAAAGGGTAAAAACGGAACCCTATTACTAAGACTTCGTTGTCTGTCTGTCTGTCTGTCTGTCTGTCTGTCTGTCTGTCTGTCTCCACGCTGTATCTCATTAACCGTGATAGCTAGAAAGCTGAAATTTTCACAAATGATGTATTTTCGTTGCCGCTATAACAACAAATACCAAAAATTAAAAAAAGTTATATATCAAGGGGGCCCCCTTACAATAAATTATAAAGACAGTGCAATTTGAATACAACGCCATCTGTTACTCAAGCGTGGAACTACAGCTTGGTACGGAACCCTTCGCGCGCGAGTCCAACTCGCACTTGGCCGGTTTTATTAAGAAATAATACCAATGTTGAATTTATTTAAAAAGAACTCACCCACCAAAACAGTAGCACATACATAATTTCAGTAGACTATACAGTAGCTCAGTATCCTAAAAACATTTCCTAATACACGCCGTAGTTTTACTACCTTCAAAGCAGTGAACCAACTGTTATCTGCTCAAAGGCACTCTACATGACAGTCTAAACAAACATACAATGCTTACATTTTTATATAAACAGGCTTATTAATGGATGTGGGCCAGTACTTTTTCAGTTAGAGATTTCATGAATCCTGTAAACTGCTATACACATGAATTTGGTATCGATTTTGATCTATACTAGGAATATAAATCTGAAGAAGAATTTGTTGTTTTGTTTGTTTATTTGAACACGCTAATCTCGGGAACTACTGGTCCGATGTGAAAAATTCCTCCAGTTTTAGATAGCCCATTCCTATTTATTAAAGAAGGCTGTACCTTTTATTCAGGTGCTTGGAGTAGTTCCATTGGGATGCGGGCGAAACCGCTGGCGGAAGCTAGTTTTCAAATATCCACAAATTACTCAGTTTCTGACTGATCACGAAATGTTCCTAGCTAGCAAATTTACTAAAGATTTCACCCACATACAACTTTCCTTGAGATCTATGCGTATCACTAGTTTTTCAAAACTTTTAAAAGCCATACACATGTGCACCAAAAATAGTCTCCCTTGCGCCGTAGAACATAAGAAACCCATCTCCCATGAAGTGTAATAATGTCTATATAATTGTAGGTACAATTGCACACTAAAGTTCAAGTTAAGTAGCGCCGAGGGGCGTCAATATGTCGGCGTGGCGCGGAACCGATTCGGATCACCGCGCCGAAAAATGACGCGTTCCTAGTTGGTATTCAAGTTTATTTTTGGTGTATTTTCAAAATGGTACTAGAATATGTTTGACAATTAAATATTTGTTGTTTTATAGTATACTAGCCGTTTTCCCGCGGTTTCACTCGCATCCCGTGGGAATTACTGCCCGCACCCGGATAAAATATAGCCTATGTCACTCGTGGATAGCTTTCGAATGGTGAAAGAATTTTCTAAATCGGTCCAGTAGTTTTTGAGCCTATTCATTACAACCAAACAAACAAAGTTTTCCTCTTTATAATATTAGTATAGATTTGTTTTCGTATCGTGTATGCTGCAAGTGTACTACTCAGTATTACTTAGTGTCAAAGTTTTCTCGAATACTTCTGACGCCCTCTGGCTGCATTTTATACCTATTTATACCAATAGGATAAAACGCAGAAGAATACAAATACTTAAATGAGCAATGGGTTAAAGAAGTCCTTATCCCTCTAGTCAATTTCTTACAAATATATTTAATCAGAAATTAAGATACACAAGAATATAGTGACGCACACTCAGCATAACCCAGCATTCATTTTATTAATTACTAGCCGTTTTCCCGCGGTTTCACTCGCATTCCGTGGGAATTACTGCCCGTACCCGGATAAAATATAGCCTATGTCACTCGTGGATAATGTAGCTTTCGAATGGTGAAAGAATTTTTAAAAATCGGTCCAATAGTTTTTGAGCCTATTTATTACAACCAAACAAAGAAACAAAGTTTTCCTCTTTATAATATTAGTATAGATTTCTGAACACATATTAAAGGTATATGTAAATTAGTTATATCAACAATTTATTATCCACCGTATATCCTCACAAAATAAAATCGTGCACGTCACGAATCAGTGAAGTTTCCGCCCCCCTCAAATAAAGTCATTAAGTTGTTTAATCAGGTGTAAAGAGAATATTATTTTAACGTAAGGACATCCTGTTGTGTATGAATGAGCTTTATTGTACCTTTATTATGATTATTGTTCACTGCTTCTCTGGATATTAACTTTTATAGGCCTTTTAAATATGAAAGTATCTCGGACTCTTTTGCTACAATCAATTCATTTATCAACTTTGTATCGGACATTGAAATAGATTGTTTGTAAAAAATCGTAACATAACAAACTTTATCACAAAATACTATAGCTATTGCTGAATGCACATTTATATAGTTGAAAACTGTGTAACGTAATAGCTACTTTGGTGTATCCTTTTTCTTTTCACAGACGTGTGAATGTCAGTCGCTACGTCATTCATCATTAGACCCTAAACAAAGCGCAAGCCAGCTTGAAAGGACGAAATGCTATCCTTCGGGCAGAAAGGACCCCACTTTGCTAATCAAACCCCATGAGTAAACTCCAAAAGACTGAGAATTTAGTGACAAAAATATTCGCAACAACATAAATAATGCGATACTTATCAGTTTCTTCTAAGACGCCAAATATGACACAAGTATTAAAATAAGAATATTCAATTTAAATGCAAATTTAAAACAAGTGAAAAGCTGAAATTCCAAACAAAATTCTACGGCAGCAAACTAATTTCGAATAGTTGGGGACTCGTAAAATAGCCTCGTTGCCATTTTATAGACAAAAGAAGGCACTAAAAAGCGAATGTAACGTTCACAGCACACATCTAATTTAGATAAAGAGTTCGAGATAAACGGTACAAATCACTGTACACAAAAACTACTTTGCATAGGTCTTTTCAGATGCAAATAGCTGTATTAAATTTGCAATTTAGACCCCGACAACGCATTGGGTTGTGGTACAAATTATAAGAGTAGACTTTTAATACCTGAGTATATNACGATCAATTTTACGGTCAGTCCTGTCAGCGTGTACTAGGGAGGCATAAAACGTATAGCATCACAATGGGATGTCTTCATTGTCTGAAGGTACCGGGCGGCTCGACGCGTTGCCAGCAGATGTGCTGGTGTAAATTAAAAGAGGTAGCGAGATTTTCTTATGTTCTCTCTGAAGTTTGCGACATAGATAAGAGATTCGTATCGGGAAAAATATCGGTAAGGGTTGGTTGGGTTTATAAATACCCTTACAAGTGAAAATCACAATGCTCTTGAGAGGTAGCAAAAGGTAATATTCTATACCTAGCCATGTAGATTTATACCTACATGGCTAGGTATAGAATAATATTCTATACCTAGCCATGTAGGTATAAATCTTAGCTTTGAGAGACTTTATTTATCAATCCTTTTATAGCAATATACGCCTTTTAAGAAATCTATGATAATTACAGAGACTTGAACATAAAAACTAACTGCTAATATCTCTGACACAAAAACAATTTCTTGGCCGCTTTTGCTACCTCTCAAGAGCATTGTGATTTTCACTTGTAAGGGTATTTATAAACCCAACCAACCCTTACCGATATTTTTCCCGATACGAATCTCTTATCTATGTCGCAAACTTCAGAGAGAACATAAGAAAATCTCGCTACCTCTTTTAATTTACACCAGCACATCTGCTGGCAACGCGTCGAGCCGCCCGGTACCTTCAGACAATGAAGACATCCCATTGTGATGCTATACGTTTTATGCCTCCCTAGTACACGCTGACAGGACTGACCGTAAAATTGATCGTGCTTTATCATAGCTGTATGTTGATTTCCAGACAGACAGGTATTTTAACATAGACCTTTGATTGCGGCCGAAGAGTGTTAGATCCCTAAGCTTTTATGCTTCCCTGGTACTTGTTTTGCGATTGTTGCAAATGTCAAGGTTTTAAAAACGTGTACCTTAACACTGAAAAATATTGCTATTTACAGTATTATTCAGTATCTGCCTCAATAATGTTTAATAGCACAAACATCTTTGACTTAGAAAGAGATAAAGAGATACTTAAAAACTAAACTAGAACATACAGATCTTAGAAGATTCTTCATCATATCGGTAGATTGATTAAATTGGTACAGGATTAAGTACCTAGCATTTGTCATCAACCAAACATTTAAGTGATAACATAAATTACTCTCCCCTTACATGGACACAAATATACTTCTGCAAACTCCCATTATCTAAGAAAAATAGCAATTCAGTTAGGCATCGGAAATGGTGGAGAAATATCACCATAAGGATAATCTAAGTAAGATAATTTCCACTCAAGTGGTTCGATGTCTTCGGCCGGAGGTCAACGAGTAACGCCACGGGGCGCGCTAACTGATGGGGACTTAGCAGGAATCTCTTAATTTATAGCCTCTTTGAGATTTGGGGGCTAAACTAAGAATTCGCGCGGGGAACTACAAAAATCTCTGATGATCTTTGACTTTCACTATTTGAATTTTTAGATACTCTCTTGTTTCACAGTAGCTCCCATAACCTATGAGAACTACTTTTTTGCCTGCCTTATTATAAGAATATTTAAAATCGGTCCAATAATCCTAAGAGCACGTTCAGGCAAACGAACTCTTTAGCTGTATTACTTAGAAGTCTGACTTCTTCGTATCATAGCTGTTATATTGAAACCCTTTGGTCCGTTTTAAGATAAAACTGCAAACATTAAAGCCAGGTATGATTTAAGTTTATTCGGAGACGTACGCATTTTGCAAATAGCGTAAGAAATAAAGAACGGCACCCTGCCGAGCTTAGTTGCAGCTGAACGGGAACTTTCGGTTTTAAACCGACTTCCCAAAAAAGAGAGGTAGGTTCTTTCACTAGGATATTTTGTTTTTTTTTTGGCAAAAAAATACTCTTAATTTAATATTCCATTCTCTCAACACTTGGGCCGCAACACGCTGTTATCTACAGACTCATAGTGGGTGAAATAATCTGATTTGTCCATTTGCTGGTCGCAGGAACGTAACAAACGGCCCCATGTTCGATTAACACGATTGCTTTTTGTACTTAATTGACGGTACATTTATAATATTAGGATTTAAGAGTATTTTTATCTTGTATTGTTAATATTCTTTTGGTCTAGCAGAAATTGCCAAGAAGACTGTTGGAGCACATGTTGAATGTTAGAATTATTTCATTATTAATCTTCGTAGAAAGATATAAAATTAAAGTTTTATCTTCAAAGAAAATTAAAGTTTATTTGGAAAACATCTCGAGGAAACCTGGACTATAAAGTCTGAAATCACCAACCCGCATTGAGCAAGCGTGGTGATTAACGCTCAATCCTTCTCAATTTGAGAGGAGGCCTGTGCCCAGCAGTGGGACAATAAAAAGGCTAATAAAAAAAAATAAAAAAATCTTCAAAGCACGTTTATATCTACTGTGATTATTCCACTAGTAAACATAACTTATTAACATATGTGTAACATTATGTTAAACCTTACGAGGCTGACATAGCACAGGAGTGCTCAAGCCTCAAGCAAATAAATGATTTAAAAAAAAATATGTGTAACAAAAACAATACACATAAATGAATAATTTAGCAAGTTGTCAACATTACACTGTCATCCATAACATCTAATACGAGCACAATAATCTCGTCCCGAAATTCATTGAATTATACATCATCAGAGGGCCTTTTTTACGCGTCTAAGAGCGCTCTGAAAAAACATGACAGAGATTCTTTGACATCTAATTCCTTTGTCTTGTCCTTCAGCATAATAAGGCAGGCGCACACGATACGACTATAAATCTATAGCACGTTATCGCGTCATCCCCCTGTGTGTCGCAAATCCGGGAGCATTTGTTACAGACCCGCGGATTATCGGTTCGCCCCGGGCAAAAACAAGAACCCGGACGAAGTAGTACCCGTGGACATAAATTCGCGACAATGATTCATGATAGCGGCATTCGAAAGTTTTTGCACGAGCGATTAATCGCAGCGACTTTTAGGGAAATCGCTGCAACGCTTAATGTGGGTGCGTATTATTTTAATGACAGAGCTCCGAGCATAAAAGGTGTCTGTGATAAAAACTGTTCACTGATTTAAAGGTTTATCCTTTTAACTTGAGGTATTATGTTCTTACGAAATCAAATATCAGACTTGTTTTTGGGCATGTCGTTATTTTTATCTTTTGCAAAATTGATTAAAAATACGGAACTATGTATCACACAAAAAGGTTATCTTTTTAAGTAATTCAGGTTTTGCCTGGAACACTTATTTACACAGAGTCATTATAAAATATAACTACGCCGAACTGGCTAAAGAATAAATCAAGTATCCCCACTAATGCCAACAATTGTCAATCCTCAACAACTTCATCACCCAACTAATCGAACTACATCCATCCTTGTATTTCCATAAAAAATACAAAAAAATAAGGCACGTTCCACGCTTCGACACATGTTTATTGCATTCGTACTCGCGACCGCACTCGCAAGTCTCAAACCCATCCATTTGCGGCGACAGATCAATCACGACTCAGCATCAAGCCCGGAATAATGATCCCTTCAACACTTTATGTACACTCAAATGTAGAATTTCAACCTTGTGTTTAAAACGTTAAGGATGGAAGTCGCGTGGCACGTTTTGGAGTGAAGTAAAGAGGCAATGTGCGTTGTTCCTTTGAGCTATTTAAGCTCGCGCTAAATGATCGACGCGTCATGTTTCTGTAGAACTAGAGAAAATATACAAGTCCAAATAGGATCTGTCGTTAGTGAATAATGGGGAAAATATGTCTGTTGTGTTCCTTATAGGTCGTTTACATTGCGAGAAAGCTCGGTTTACACGATTAAGTTTACATTGTTTAAGATGAGTAAGTAGAACGCGAGGAAAATGGTTTTTAGAGAATGCAAGGGTGGTGTAGAGTGGTGAATAGAATGAAATAAATACAAGGAACTTTCTCCTTTTTTTGAAGTTGGTTAGGTGCAGCGTTATTGTCTCTTCTCTTATCGAGTGAGCTGCAGGTTTAATCGCCTAACAAGCCCTAGTGTCAGAGTTTTCTCAAATCCGCCTGACGGCCTCTGACGTGGATTTATATACGACTGCTACTGAGTAGCATTCGAGGACGCCGGCTTTACGTGCCCTCCCAGGCACGGGGGTGTTACACCGCAAACTTCCAAACTCCAGGCTGCTTTATGAAAGTTTCTAAAACCCACAAAGCGATTTCGGCCTGGCCCGGGAATCGAACCCGAGACCTGTGATCGGCAGTCGCGCTATGCGACCACTAGACCAACGAGGCAGTCAGCGTTATTGTAAAAATATGTTTCGAGTAAATATCAAATAACTTTACATATTTTCTTAACACAGTGATATTTTCAAAAAAAGGCTCTCGCTTATTACATTTGATTAAATACAATTTGTACACGATATTTCTAGTCAACAAAACTTCCAATAAAACCTTGCTACAAATGAGAGCCGAACCCAAAACCTGTTCTTCATTGGAACATGCGATTGGTGGTTTGAATATCTCTTCAAACAATAACGCACAAATATCCGAATGGAGAAGCTTTTTGGTAAATTGGTTGAAAATTATCTATAATTTTTATAAGCCATACTACTACTATCTCCAAACAAGCGCGCCAACGTTGAAACAAGAGACGGTGAAGAAAAACTGAACAAATTGTAAGAGGAAACTATAATTCATAGCCCGTTCAACTTAATGCAATAACGATTGCGAATCAATTGGATCTGAACTGTGGGAAATTATATCTTTCCTTTCCTTCCAGATAATCTCGCCTGGCTTGAGTAATTGTAGTATTAAGTGTTATTAATAAGGTATTATTTAAAACTGTTAGGATGATTTTGGAACTGATTTTAATGTGAGTAATAGTGGACATATTTTAAGACGGCTTTTATTCATGTGAGCCACGCGTTGTGCTAAGGTACGCCTTCTCGAATAGAAATCGTCAAATTATTTGTACTATTTCAGTTTTCTTTTGTGTCAAAGGGCATCGTAAAGTTAAGAATCCTAACTATACAACTCTTGATTGACCATTCGAGACCATATCGTAGAGATCATCATTCATTACAATATTTCCATACGAGTTTCGGTTCATCCAGCTGGATAGAAATAGTGAAGAGTGTAATGGTTCCGCAGAAACCAACTAACCTGACCTGAATTGGACTTTTTCTTCAAAATATCAACTTGACAAAGAATAACTCTTGGTAGGCGCCTCGCGGTCGTATTTATCCAGAGGTTTGCATAGCATTTATCCTCGCACGGATGAATAGTCGCTCGAGGCGCCTCGGTAAGGCACGCACGCGCCTCGGACGCCTTTTGTCCTCGCCTCAAGTGCAAATAGCCTGGCGTTCTAATTTCAAAATGCCCGCCCTTGAATAGAATGAGCTTATTTTAGATTTTGAATTCAGATTGTCGTGTTTTTTTTTCGTAATTATCTGTATTCCTGGCTGGTATCGATTAAATCCTCTTTGGAAATTAATTTAACTGAAATTATTGATGTGAAAAATATTACTATTAATTAAAGTAGGTACCCACAGCCTCCATGTTAATTAATAAAATTGTAACGTGAACACGAAAACCATTATTTTCGCTACATTTATTTTTAATTTGGAATAGTCAATCAAAACCGCAATATTTCATTAATTAACATACTGTTTTTAATTATTGATCAAACGATGCTCCAAAGGGAACATTACAATCGCTCTGTTAAATAATTACCTACGTATTAAATAAATATTAAAATGTATGAATTTAATATTTATTTTTGTGATTGGCATACATTTTAACAGGGTAGGTTTTAATCAGGTAACACAGAGGCAATGATACTCATACATGAATTGAAAATTCATACTAACTAGACTAATAAATTAAAAATAATCTGAAATATATTATTGTTGCTT
The DNA here is from genome assembly GCA_002382865.2 of Heliothis virescens. Taxonomy (NCBI): domain Eukaryota; kingdom Metazoa; phylum Arthropoda; class Insecta; order Lepidoptera; family Noctuidae; genus Heliothis; species Heliothis virescens. Next base: position 14,363,200 of record NWSH02000008.1, on the reverse strand, counting down.
TATGTGATTACTAATAAAAAAAAATATTTGTTTCAGGTAACAGCACTTATTTTAAATAATCCAGTTATAACTGGGTTAGGTACCAGATAACTATGAAATATTTCAAAGAGGTTTGTATACAATTAAATTCTACTAGAACATTACTTGAAGTTAGGGTACAAAAATCTATCTATATTTAAATCTAATTCCATAGTCTGTTTTAATCAGTAGTTCCACACCTAGGAATTACTGGCATGCCTGTACACACCCCTATCGTTACTTCATACTGGTACTACTATAAATATTGAGACTGTGGCATTAACCTTATTTGAATAAAGTCACTTTGTAATAAGACAACCAAACAACTATTTTCAATTCCAAGGATTATTTATATCCGAAAAAAATACTTCAGACATGACTTTCATACGATTAAAAGCTCCTGTCGCCTATAAAGCGTTCAACTTTAATCTATTCGTCTTTATTCATTACATAAACCGCCCATAAATCTTGCATTCCCACGAGTTAAACTGTATCAAATTACTAGGGAAGGGAAGCATCCTAGTCAAAGTATGTTCACCCCTCATATTAAATACAAATAAATTTTTGCCATCACTATTCATACGACCAAGCAAATTTCAACCTTATTACGTAGGTGGTAAGATAAGAGCGTTTTTTGAGGGTGGTAAAGGTAAGTTGGTGGTTATAAAAATCAGTTTCAAGAGTGTTTGAAATGACGTGATGTTGCATTACAGGGGAGGTCACGTTTTGCCCCGAGGGTCAAAATTAAACGGGTCAGTGGTCAGGTAAATATAATGGAGTATACAAAGGACAATGGGCAAGTTCTATGGGATTTGGTACCACCTCCAACAGTAATGTGTGATACATCATTAGAAACGTATTTACGTGAAGAATCATAAAAACGATGGGGCTTGTCTCAATTAGTTGTCCGATCCGAGTAATCATTGAAATTGATTCGACAAAAAATCAGCATGTCATCTAAATACACAAATGCATTATAAGGAATATGTCGCCAGTATAATCACTTTAAACTCAGTTAATAGACATCTTTTAATCTTTAATATACACGTTATTATAATCTATAGGTTTTCAATAGACCATGGAGTCAAACTACAGTTACATCATCATCAACCGATTTGACAATAGTTTCAAACGTACACATCGTTATATGTTTCGTTTTTTGGGAAGGAAATCGTCAGTACTCAGCTCTCCTACACTAAGGGGAGCACGACAGAGTGTTCAACTCTAAACATCAATATAATTGGTATTAAATACCTACTGAAAGGCTTTCATCAAATACATATGCATAGTTGTGCATGAGCTGCAAAGGTTTCCATAGTTTCTTTTAATACAGTCGGTAGGCAAACGTTCTAAAATGGGCACAGTTTTGTTTTTTTTTACGCGTATCGGATTTTATTCGATATAGTTTGAATTCAAGAACTGCGTCTACGTTGACGACTTAGCGATCATTGCACGTTATATTAGTCGATGTCACGAAAATTGGACAAGGATTAGAGACTAGTCGCCATAGTAAACATTTTTTGCCTTGCCAAGACCTACGCAATGGTACTACAACCAGCACTGTTGGACGGGGGTACCAAAACGCCCATTGTCCTTTAACTCACTTTGATGCACCATTGATATTTATATTATTTCTAGGGGAAGTTGCAGTGGGGGATTTTAAGAGTTTTATTTGTGTAAGCGTGGGTGGTTGATTTTTTTGGTTGGTGTATGTAATTTGAAATGTTTGATTCCCGTCCTGCATTATTTTTTTTAAACGTTTTTTAATGCATCGTCAATAAAAAATATGATTATTTTTAAGTAATTTCGCGATTTTTAAGTGGCAAAGAAAATGATTATTTTACCCTTAATTGATATGATATTCCTTAACCAAACGGCTGCAGAATGGTAATTTTACATTCAACATCATCTTACAAATCAAACAATATTTTGTCACAACAACGAGACTATACAATCTTAGCCACATTAAGCTAATATTACGTTTCCTATAAGCGCACTCGACCCTAACAGCCCAAACAATCGCTTGCAATAATCTGACGTTTCAGCAACAAATGACAGTCGGACAATAAAATAATTTGGTCCGATTGTCCAAGCGACCATGTATGGTACAAAATCTTCGTTTCACATCACTACTGGTACAGCCACCAGCACATAACTACCATAATCTGTAAAATGTATCAATCGATTTTGAAACTTATTACAATAGTGGAAGGTTGATATTTGATCGGTAAATTTGAAAGATTCGGGTATGTTGAGCTGTTGTTGTTTGTACTAAATGCTAGGTTTTAACAAAAACACTTTGAACATTTCAGTGGTTATTGTTAAAGCCAATTAGGATCGCGATACACGGACCAGAAGCTTTGTGACGTCGTTTACCTGCCAACTTCTTGGACCACAAATGGAATACTAATAGAAACTTTGTTGTACACTATCGTGAAATTAGTTTGGTTGGTTGGCTTCGTGAAATACTGATTCTACTGTAATGGTTTTATTTCGTAATGCCGGAAAATTGTGTACGTTTAGAAGAGTAAAATGTACACTGAAGAAGTTAAATATGTATTAAAACTACGAATTTGAATTTATATGAAAACCACATAAAAATTCGTGCAGTACTGTTTTTAGTTCATCGGGAACAGACAGACATGGCATATAATATTTTTCAACACCTAAAAACGAAAAAAGAAATAGAAATTCAAATCAATATTTAACCCTAACTTGGGCGCATCCAAAGAACGTTTTTACATAGAAAAGGAGTATAAAGGATTGCAAATGAGTCTCCCCCCCAAGCCTTAATTATAAAGGAGATTGTTTGTCCAAATTCCAAGGGCTACCTCCTTGCTCTAATTACTCGGTAGAAATCTTCGTTTAAACTGTGCAATTAGATTTTTTTTTATACTGTTACAGTGAAATGTTCAAGCCTTGATTTCAGGTTTTATATTTCGTTTGGAAACAGTTTGACCCTGTTAAGTTTTTTGGTGTAATTAGACGGTAATAAGAAACTTTTTTGCGATGTTTTTTTTGTGTTAAATATCAGTTCATGGTGCCAATTTGGTGTTTTAATAGACAGTAATATCGTCGTTAATTATAATAATGATGTTATTTAATGAGATTAGTAAACTGAATTATAAGCACTTAATTATGTTAGCACATTGAACAATTTAAACAGTCAACTTCTTATACACAGTAAGGACTAAACGAATGAATATTGAATTCAGTTGCTTGTTCAAGTTCATCTACACTACTTTTTTTTACAAGTACGAGTATACAATAAAGAAAAACTGAATAAAACTATCTACTTATAAAAGTCTGAACACGTAGATAACAAGCTCGAGCAAAACCAAAAGTTATATCACGTTTTCTCCATTTCCCTTCCATTGAGATAAAAATATTCATAGTGTATGTAACCCAAAAATTTCTTCATAAGCCCCAAAGTTTAAGCATGTCGCAATAAAACTAAAACTTTTCCTTCCCTAACTAAATATTCAATACAAAAAGTAAGCCGACTGATTTTTTGCAAGTTTGGCAATTTCTAAGTCCTTGAGGGCAGATTTTGAGCAAACGTGGAGCACTTAACCAACTTTGATTTTAGTACCAAGAAAAACATTCCAAGTTTAACGTAATGGACGTTCGGAAACAAGGTCCCCGTGATAAAAGTTTCAGAATTGGCTCGGATAGTTCCTTATAAGTGCTGGATAAATAAGTAATCAGTTTCCGAACTGTACTGTAATATTGAAGGTATATTGAGTTGGGTAGTTGCGATATTTTTGTATCGTTTACCTTATAAAGTTTAAGTAAAGTAATTTGTACTTATTGAGTGGTCTGATATATAATTTTCTAAGAAATGTTTTTGAGATTCAGGTACCTACTTAATGTTTTGAAGCCTAACATATTGTAAAAGGTAATTAATTGTTGAAGAATATATTATTTGAATAATTAAATGGATGTAGGAAAATATACCAAAAATGCCCATAAATTAAAATGTGGTTAATTAATACATAGTTACTTTTAAAACCTGTATGCACATTTCATATTATAAATAAAAATCTTTATTCTACGATTTAATGCTTTTTAGGGTTCCGTAGCCGAATGGCAAAAAACGGAACCCTTATAGATTCGTCATGTCTGTCTGTCTGTCTGTCTGTCTGTCTGTCTGTCTGTCTGTCTGTCCGTATGTCACAGCCACTTTATTCCGAAACTATTAGGACTACATAGTTCAAACTCGGTAGGCAGATGTATTATATTGACCGCTTTACGATTTTAATACAAAAATAAAAAAATAATAATATTAGAGGGGGGCTCTCCATACATGGAACTGAAAATAAAATTATTTTTTTTCATCAAACCTATTCTTGTGGGGTATCTATAGATAGGTCTTTAAAAATGAAGATGAGGTTTCTAAAACCATTTTTTCTCAAAGTCAATCATTTCAAAGTAATACACTTTCAAAGTGCTAAAATTTGTGTCCCCCCCCCTGTAATTTCTAAACTACCAGAATGAAAAATCTAAAAAAAATATATCTTATAGATCTTAACAAAAACTATCAACCAAAATTGGTTTGAACAAGGTACAGTCAGTGGTTTTTGAGATATAGCACTTTTTCAGTAACCGCAAATTATAACTTTGTTATTCATGTTTTGACTAATTTTAGGTACTTACTAGGTACGTTTATTTTTCATAAATAATGGAACGGAACCCTTCATGTGCGAGTCCGACTCGCACTTGGCCAGTTTTTCATTAAAACATTTAATCAGTAAAAAGATTAAAACATCCAATTTTAAAAAAATTACTTTAACGAAAATAGTTTCCCGGAAAATCGGTTTTTTCAACGAAAAACGCCAGCCTGGTACTAGGCCAGGCCACCGCCACTCGGCCGTACCTACAGCGATAAATGCCTATAAATTCGCGCGGCGACGGCGCCTCACCGACTGATGGGTGTCGCTGCTCACGCGTTGAGCTCGCACGTGTGTTTGGTGGAAGTTTTATTATTAAAATAAGTTTAAAATAAGAGAGAATGGCTGGTTTAAAGTATTGCTCTTTTGATGGATGTGTGTCAAGACAAAAGGACGTGGGATTGACATTTTTTTCATTACCTGCAGATGAGAAAATGTAGGTAAATTCAAAATTTATTTTTAAACTATGAAACTATAAACCTTCACATTCTTCATATGACTAACATTAATTAGTTACTTTGTTGATACTTACTAATAATATGGACTCATGTCTGAATTTAAGGAATTTGTTTTTTATAATTACGAGAGCAACTTGAAAATGTGACTTTTTGTTTGTTGATATATTTTAACGATTAAGGTGTCAAATGAAAGGCCTAAGTCTAAAACTATTTTATCCGTTTGAATCATATAAATAGGTCAACGCGTTACGAGATTAGAATTAATTAAGAATAGTAAAAATGTAAACAAAGCAGATTTTTTGATGTTTTTGTTCCACAACTTTTTAATTAATGCAAAATGTAAAATATTGTTACTGTAAATAAATGAGAATTGTTTACTCATGTGAAAAGCAAAATTTTATAGGGGTTAAATGATAAAAAGAATTTAGTTAGGTTCTTTTTATACAAAGTTCATTCAAAACAGTACAGACTGCAAAAATATAGAATAGGTGGTCAAATAGTTAGATGGATAGACGATGAATATTATAGTTGTAGGTAGCAACGCATCGGCGAGCCGACAACCCTAGCGACATAGGTATCTCGTCACTCGGCGCCAGACAGCGACAGAGCTAAGCGTTAGAAGAGAGCGGCAATACTTAGGTGAATATCTCGTTAGGTACTGAGCGCTTATGCGAGCTAAATTGAACTTTATTGCTTAGTATCAAGAGTCTCTATTTCTATGAATTGTTACGGGAAGTGGAACTTCTGTACTTGTACTTATTATTCTGTGACTAGGCGCCCATCGTAGCGAGGAGGTATCGTAGCGAGATGCAGTAGATAATACGCTATGAAACTGAACTTCAGTAGCGCGTCGGCCGTCGACGGTGACGCACGTGCTGCGTTCCTATCGTACCGTTGTTGTCGTGTTTATTTCGTGTTGTGTAGTGTCACAATTTTTTTTTAATAATAAGTGAGTTTGATTATGTTTTCTGAAAGGTTCGTAGATATCTTTTTAATTGATTAAAATATTTCAAAAAAATGTTTTATAATTAAAAGTATTTTTTACTATAATTACAAATTATTCTCTCAAAGTTTATAATTATCTTACTTATTTTTTTGGCCACAAAAGAGCTGATAAATGGGTATCAATATTAGGAGTTCATAACCACATGGAGCACGCGTGCGTACACTCGTATAATTATGTCAATTCCTCTTCCATAGGGTTGAAATAGCCGCGCACAAGAAATATCTCATCCTGATGAGATAAATTTGATTTATTAAAATAGTCTAGTGACATAAACTATGACATGAATGGTCCCATTGATTGCATTCGCTTCCTATAAGTGCACCTTATCTGAGAGCGTGTGAATGGAGCCTGAAGTTTCTAACACTATGAATGAAATTACTGTGACACTGTTTTAATATGGTCTTAGGAATGTTTCATATATTAATTGGAGATGAAAATGTTTTAAGTTGTATTAAAATATTGGTTGAATTTTTATTTTAGCAAATCTGCTATCACTGTCTGTCTCCGAACAGCTCAACTGCGGAAATGATTTTGATGAAATATGAATTTTGTGAAAATTAAACATGAACCAATTATTTGCTATTTATAAAACAAGATGACACCAAATATTCATGAAATAATAGTTCCTGAGATAACCGATTACAACACAAATATTAATCTTGGTTTACTTAAAACACAAGAATTTGTCCACATTTAAATTTAATTTGAAACTTAAATACGGCTCACATAATGTCTGAATTCTCACTCGTACAGTTTCATGGTATTAATTTGCGGAAACCTTAGTTGAACTGAGCAATAGAGAGTTCATGCTGTGTCGAAAATTTGTACGATGCAGAACGTTGTTTATTTCTAAAACATACTTTTAATGTGTTTACATACCGAAAATGTACATAGTGCGTAAGTAATACGAGTACTCATCAAAATAAAATGTACTAAAACAATTTATCTTCAAAATCAAAAATCAGGCCAATTGAAACTAAACATCCCAAGCTTTTAATCAAACTAAAACGCTTTTCAGCACTAAATAAAACAAACATGTAAAACGGAACGCGGATCAATCATTCGAATGAATTCCCTCATAACGTTTACACATTGCATTCCGTTTTACGCAGAGTAATCCCTTATTTTTATTTGAAGGCTACAATTATCGTAAGTGCTGTAGTAGGTAGTAGAAAAACGTGGAGACTATAAAATAAGTATTATGTTAAAGGAAATACAGCATGGGGTTCCTTTTGTTAGAGCTGCGTAACGTATGTTAGATGTATGGAGTTTTCCTTGCAAAATAGTAATGAAATTAAGAAGAACGTGTATTTGTAAATTTTAATTCATCTAACTTGAGATTATGTTTACAGTTTATACTACGCTGACCATAATCCACAATATCCCTAATTCCCTAATATTCCCTAATCCCTAATAATATTATAAACGCGAAAGTAACTCTGACTGTCTGTCTATCTGTCTGTCTGTCTATCTGTCTGTTACGCTTTCACGCCTAAACCAGTGAGCCGATTTTGATGAAATTTGGTACAGAGATAGAATAGACCCTGAAGAAGAACATAGGCTATTTATCCGGATACGGGAAATAGTTCCCGGGAAGCGGGCGAAGCCGCTGGCAGAAGCTAGTTCACTATAAAGGTTACTAATATTGTAATTAAATAAAAAAAAGTGTAATTAATTGTAGTCACTGTTTACATCGTTAATAAAGCCTTGTTCAGACTAGGCATTCACTCTTCACTCATATACCGGAACGATACTTTAGTACCTATAGACCACGTATGCAAAAATCCCGCGGCCTATTCTTAAATGTGTATACACACGTACACGTTATATTACTATGTGTACTTTTCATATAATTACTCAAAAAAATACACATTTAAGAAAATATAGTGAGTAGATCATTTAATAAACAAACTTATCTTCAATACACTTAGAACAGCATTTTTATATAATGTCGTCGACATTACTATTTCCAGGTGGCCATTCATTAGACAGGTGCAATGTCACCTGCTAGATAACGTCCATTAAATATAAAGCCGCAAGCTGCATATATCTGCGATACGGGAAGATTAAATATATAAATGAAATTATATGTATCGTGAACTGGAAATATTGGAATGCAGTTTGTTAACGATTTTTATTTATGAAATATAAAAGTTGCGTCATGAGTTTTCATTAATATTAATTCTCCTATTATTACCAAAAACCACAAGGTGCAAATTAGGAGCCGATATTTTTAATATTTAGAGAGAAAAACCAAATTCAACATTTTTTTTAGTAGTTTGTTTACCAAAATCATAAAACGTTTGCACACAATGAAAACACTAAAACTACCTGAATTTACTAAATAACCATTAATATCAAGCTTGTTTGCCACGCCATGAATACAAAATAAACTTAACTTAAACTCTAATAACCGAATCAAGCACGAAAATAAGTCACGAATCCGTTTAAATTCACTTTATCTCTAACTTGGCGTACTTAAAAGATTTTAAAACAATTTCACGGCTTGGATACCATTAGTAAGTATACGTTTTTTTTTATTTTTATTTTTTCACACTTCCAACAACCGTTCGGTACAACTGGCCATATTTCACTGCGAGCTAATAAAAAAAGTAATTTCATGGACGCATTAAAACTGTTTATAGTTCCAGATATTAGGGCTTACACGCAAACATACAAATGTATACTAATGCTTCCTAGATAGGACTGTACACGATGAGACGTATGTTGCACCAACCCTGCATTTTAGGGTAATACTTAATGCAGATTTTAAAAGATTAAGTTTTTTTGCACTTGTTAAAAGTTCCGGCTTTTCCGGTACCGTGTAATGAGGATAGTTTTTAATCAGCAAGACAGATTTTACGAGGTTTTGTAGGAATTATTTTTTTTTACATTACGTGAATGAGAAAATGCTGTACGTCCCTAAGTTTAATTAAGACAGTAATTTGACAAGTTACTCTAACAAACAACTACCGATAAAATAAATTTAAAGAAATACGTACATCTACTTAAAGTTAGTGCTTCATTTTATTGCATTTCCAATAAAACAAACGGGCGTAAATCCGTCTTTTTTACGCCTTCCCCATCATGATTTATTCGAACCAACAAAAACGCCGAACCAATACATTCTAGTACGTTTTACGGCATAATTTAAAACAAAGAGAACATCTGAACTGATTAATTAATGTAGCAACTGGTTTACTATGTAAATAGTGGTCGTAAACCACCCAGTGTGCATTAGGGGCTTATGTTGAGACATACTACTGGATTGTTCGGTCAACTGTAATGAATAAGTATTGACAGCGAAGTCCATACATACGACAATATTGACAAGACTTTTGTTACAGAATGAATAATTAACTTAATTTCAACTTAATTTCATTGATAACAATATTAATATCTTTAAGGACAATGGAGATCAAAAATATCCTACTAAAAACGCCACCCCGATTACAAATGACTAGAAACGCCCATTGCCAAAACAGCTAACATTTACGCGAACAAGTGAGGTACAGTGTGTAACAAAAGTCATAAACGCGATCGTCCGACAACATACGCTAATGAAATTTATAATCCATAAAAGCGGGGCCGTTGTTTTATAAAGTGTAATAATCATAAAGGCACGTCTCTATCGCATGGGCTTATTTAATAATGTGAACGACTGTACTAAGCTTATTGCCCTTCAGAGAGTTACGAATCGGATGATGCTTGCAACGTTGTTTTTGGGTTTTGGGATACGTAAATATTGGGCGGGCTATTTCTGGGTTTTATTGTATGGGATTAAAGTAAAACGTTTGTACTCTTGTGTTGAGCAAAGTTAAATAAGCAAGCGTTGAACATACGTGTAGAATTGATATATGCGTACATGGTTTATTGTGAAATCTTTGAAACTGACTCAAATCTACCACCGTATTATACATACAACACGTAATAGTAGATTATTGCAGAATTTTGTAGCAATATTTATTATTAATACATTTCCTAAATAAATAAATATTTAAAAAAAAATATAAAGCTCAGGAATTTGTTTGCTTGAACACACTGATTCTAGGAAATTCTGGTCCGATTTAAACAAAAAAACAGTATTATATAGCCCATTTACTTCCCGAGGCTACTTTTTATCAAGATGCGTGGAGTAGTACCCACGGGAAGCGGCTGAATCCGCCGGCGAAATAAAAAAACAGAGCAATATCATAACTTACAGTAAAACATTAAACAACCATATACCATGTAACATACCTACATGTCTTAGCATGCCTAGGTACTTTACACGTTACAGGAAGGCACTAACCAGTCTCCCACGATATTACACATAGTATTAGCACTGCTTACGTCCCCCCTGCGGCGTACTACTAAGTTATCATAAGGTATTACAAACGTTTCAGGCTATATGTGGAGTTCCTAGCTCGGTCTATTGTAAATTGTTCGAGAAACTTCTCGAAGATTATGAAGTTCATTATTATAATTAGAGGGTTTACTTAATGAGCTTCAAAGTTCAGGCACTGGATAGTACCTAACTAAGGTATGTAATGTACCTGAGTTATATACTTCATTTAGTGTTTAAATGGCAAATGAAAGTATTAAAATATTCGCAATAATCTGGGACAGTGTTCCAAATGTAACATTTAAAATGATTCTATACAATACTTTGTTACGCTTCAACCTTTGGGCTTTTATAAATCATTGAGTGCGACATAATGTTTTAAAAAGATTCATAGCCCAGGCGTAGTAACTCCTAGATACGTCCTGTGACGCTACATACTTCCTAGTACTCTTCACCCTACCTAGTAATAAAGGTCTTATTCTAATTTATTACTTTTTGCTTTCACATAATTTCCCATAAACACCACTTAATTAAAAAACATCTCTCTCCCACCAAGAAACATGTGTAAGTCATAACAGATTTTTGTCGTTAACTGCTATGATAATTCATTCCTACTAAATGCACTTCAAAATTGTAATAAATCTTTGTTTTTTATTTTATAATTATAAGTAATGCTTATTCTTTCTCTTGCAGTGGGAACATAAAAATTCTGATGACTATCATAACTTATGACTAAAGTTATGTACAGCACACACAAAGTATATTAAACTTCACGCGCATTTCATTAGGAATCTCAAAGACCGAATAACTCAATTAGCAGCCAGCACCTAATTAATATTGTTACGCGCTACGGGTTCGGATAAATTATACACACACGATTTTTACACAAACGACACTTTATTTAACTAATTAATCGCTAATTACAATCACAGTAATCACTTTGCACAATTACAATCACTAATCACTTCGTAATCACTGGTAGAAAAGCTCACGATTTCACTTCACTCGTTGTTCACTGTTTAGCTCTCAAACTAGAACTGACTCGCGGCGCTGCCCGCCCTCGTATTTATATCACGAGCATAGATGTCTAGAACCTTCTTAGGTAGTGGGAGTAGATCGGTAAGGTTCTAGAACATTCCAGTAAGTACCCGAAGGTCAATGACCTCAGTAGAATGTTCGAGTAAGTTCTCGGCTATTCTAGAACAGTCGAAGCTGTGACCTAGGTTTACTAGAAATTTCTAGAACATACGTCGAGAACATTCTACCAAGTACTTGTTGTTTCGAGTATTTACTTTAACAACATTCTGTCTTACCGACCTACGTAACAATAGTTTCAGCACAAACTTTACGACACCGAACTAAAAAAACAATCGACTAAAACTACGACCTACTCGATCAAAACTACGACCAAAACTAAACAAGAAGCTACGACAAATCGGGACCCACCTTTGGATCCAGCTGAAAATTTGATAGGGACAGGCTTTAATTTATAAATTAATTAAAGTTCGCAGCTTTGGAAGACAAAGTTGGCTGTCATTGCGAATGATAAGCAGGATTCATTTGGATTCACGGGGTAGGGGCGAGTGACCCGGGCTAACGAGTCGGTCACTACAGATTTGTCTCCTTAATACCCGGATATATTTGTGTTTATGTATTTGGTTCTGTCTTGTTGGGCGTTTTTGTCGCCTAGATAGTGTTAGTGTTAGTCTGCAGTCTGGTTCTTGTGTGTCTTCTGTGCTAATGATGACAGATGTTATAGTTTGGATTACAACTTTTTGTCACCAAATCGTTCTTTTTTTCTTTTATAGTAATATATACTCACTAGCAATATTGTTAGGCAAGTAAATTACTTACCACAAAATGTCATGAAAAAAATTCAATATACATTAGGTTCGGAGAGCAGCTACTAATGATTTTTCGTCCCAAAAAAGTCTCCTACAAAATTTTCCGGCGCTTAAGTATATCTCAAAGGAGTTTTTAATTTATTCAGTATAGCAAGACATACTTTAATTATTACGCTGGGCTACAGTGTGACGCTCGACAATAAAAGCACAAAGCGAAGCGAAGCTATAAATTTTTAACGTCTTGACGAAACAGCGTTCATTTAGTCCCTTTGAGACTAAGTTAACAGTCGCCGGCGAAGCTATTGTGCATTGTCTATCAAAAATCTTGTTGAACTTTCCGAAAATGCTAAAGAACTTCTGATACTTTTGATGTCGATGAATTGGGGAAAACATCAAGGGAATATTTTGATGATGGAAAGGAATAAAATTCTGAAAAATGCATAGTTTCAGATACTTATATAATTATTTTCATGAAGTCATTATCGTCACCAGCCTTTTTATTGTCTCACTGTTGGGCACAGGCCTCTTTGCACTGAAAGCGTTAATCCATTTTTATGGAATATTTTGAATTACATACAACAAAAGACGACCAAATAAACCATTTACCAAATCCACATTACTAATCCGTAACTTTCATTCACTTTAATTACAAACAGCAACTTAATTCCAACCAATCGTAAACCTTTAAAGTATTTACAGTTTGCTCAGTAAATCATGAATAAAGACTTCGACAGACTTGCGACTTTGATTGCTCAATCCGCCGTCAATTCGCCATAACTTGTCAAATAAATTCGCAGTCTATCGTTCCCTTTAACGACTTCTACGCTAACATTTTATCGTCCATCGAATTGTTGCTAACTCCACAGTGTGATCCAGCCTTTATTAATAATATGCATTTTATGACTTAATATGGACTTTAATTATAATGGAATATTAATGTCGTTAAACTGGTGGAACTGTTTTATGGTGACTATAAAATTTTCCTTGATTGAGGGGTTAGGTAATTTTGTGCTATATTACTTACACTTGCAGTGCGTAGGTTATGCAAATATTTCATAATTACGTAGAATAACCCTTATTTCATTTCTGAAACAAAATATAGTTATGAAAATGTTAGTTGATCCTAAAAACTTCTTTTCGGTTCATTCGTGACGATAAGATACTTAGACATTTTCTTAAAGCAAATTTCCTCAATTTTAATATTCACTTTTAACTCAGTGTTAATATTCACTACAAACACGCATTAGAACTGAATGATTATTAAGTCCTAATACTGAAAAAACTATGTACAAAAGCATTTTCAATCACTCCAAATGTAGTGAAAGTGTTATTAAAGTAAGACATAACTAAGTTCCCTGGCACAAACTAAGCGCCATTTGCATTGTTACTAACTAGTTAGAAAATGGCTTTCTAGACCCTCAGTGACTAGTTAAACTAGTTATTTAATAACTTAGATAACTCACAGACTTTACTGTGCAGCTGGGTTGTTTCTTAGTGTAAAAGTGAAGGGTTCTTTCAAATGAAACGTTTCGTGTCGCACGGTTGTCCGAACGCGCGTTTTGTGTGAAAACAAGTGAACGTCAGTATGTCGGACAACATACGCACTATTGCCGTACCGGTATAAAACGTTTAGTTTGAAAGAACCCTTAATGATTTTGATATAACCTAGATTTTTCTAATTTTAGACTTGTAATCTCTACTAATATTATAAAGAGGAAAACTTTGTTTGTTTGTTTGGTTGTAATGAATAGGCTCAAAAACTACTGGACCGATTTTAAAAATTCTTTCACCATTCGAAAGCTACATTATCCACGAGTGACATAGGCTATATTTTATCCGGGTACGGGCAGTAATTCCCACGGGATGCGAGTGAAACCGCGGGAAACGGCTAGTACCAGATATACAAGATTTGGGGTCTACTTCGAGTTTACTGTTGTTCAGATCGTCTATGAATTCGGTAGTTATGGCTGTGAAATGTATCATCTATTTATTGGCAATTGATAATTAAAAAAAGAAAAAATAATAGGAAAAATGTAAGTTAAAACTTTTGGATTTCGTTATTGATAGATAAATACGTAGTTCTTTAATTCATGCATATGATGAGAAATTGATGTTTATACGAGTGTTGCTCCAACAACGGTTTCTAATACGCCTAATATCGATACCCCCTCTACCCAATACAAAACAAAAAATAACCCGTCGTTATCTTCCACAGATGTTCCTAATAACAATTCCTATAGTGTCGGTGCAGTAACTGTGAACTTGATCAATGTTTAGTTATAATGAGTGCGAAAACTGTTAAGTGAAGCCATGGCGTCGTATAATCATCAGGAGACACAGTCCAGTCCGGCGAAGGAGGTGCCACGGTAAGACAATAGTATAATAGTAACATATAATAACTAAGCTGTTGAAGAGTTACTACTTGGAATGGGAGAGTTATCTCTTCAAGCTGTGTACCAGCAGTATAACATTATATAAAAAATCAGTCAGTATTGAGTATATTTGCTTGAACACACAAATCTCAGGCTACTAGTCCGATTTGACAAATTCTTTCAGTGTTACCTAACCCATTTATCGAAGAAGGTAATAAGCTACTTTTTAGCCCGGGTGCGCGGAGCTTAACCCCCACGGCACGCTGATGGAAGCTAGTTTTAAAGTGGTGAATAAGTATCATGCAGACCATTGAGTCTATAAATTCTATTTGTGTTTAATGTACTGGAGATAATTACATACACACAATCAAAAATTACACAAATAAACTTATAAATCCAATCCAAATTTCCGAATAACAAAAATATGAAACACATTGTAATGTCAATACCCTGACAATGGTATCAAATGACTTTATCAGGAATTGTTGGCGCTGCAACTCATATCTGTTGTACAGATAAATTCGTTCAACTCGTGTTACTGGCTGACACATGATTGACTATTGTAATTAGTTAACGATGACTTTTTATTGTTTTTGTAGTAAAATTGGTTTGGGTGGTATTGTGCCTATCCGGTTTTTATTGGCTGATAAAATGGTGATTGACACTTTTCTCTATCAAATCAATATTCGGCTTTGACGTACGTTGTACGATTCACACAAAACGCCAACAATATTTTTTTTTAAATTGGAACAAAAACTATGAAAGCTTCAACTATCTGAAGTAATTTTAACAGTGAAGTTAGAAAACTTGACACACTTATTACTTATAGATAACGATAAATCGCAAAATGTACGTGAACTTTGGAAAAGCTTAGACAGATGACTCGAAAGCTTGTCTTAATAGCAAAAAAAAATATGTTCGTCATTCTCATATTACACCTAAATCAACCACGCTTTAAATGATACCACAACCAAAAAACACACATTTTTTACCCACCCACAAGACCACCATTCTGCATCTTTCATATATAAAACCCCACAAAATCATGGGAGTATGAAACAAAGCGAGCGTGCGAGCTGTAGTGTGAATGTTGCAATTCGTCGGTACCTGCTCTGTACTACCGGACATTCAATGTTTGGTCAATTTGATGGTCTTACTATGGGTTTTATAGTAATTATCTCCCTTTTAGTCACGTCTTGAGGAAAATATAGGGGGCCTTTTCGGTTTTAAAATGCTTTTTTGTTGCCGTATTTCTTGGGCCCGTGATATCGCATAATTCGTAGTTATTAAGCTGATTCTGTGTTCATTCATCAAACACTTTTTTCTTTCTTTTTCTGTTCCAAATTTTATTAGTTATTGATCTTGGTTAATTTTTGATCGTTTAAAGTATCTTTTGAAGGATAAGTAACACAGTACAGTAATACGAGTAAATAAGTCATGAGTCACATCAAAATTGCCTCTATGTTTGTAAATAGGTACGAAATATTTATACGATTAATATACAATCGAGTTATAATCGCAATAGCATCGAGTTACAAAAGTGAGGGACGCCCATTTTAGTTCAGAGCCGGATGTAAAATCGATACAATGAACACACAGAAAGATCGCAGACATTTGGTGTACGGACCGATGAAAAAACGTTTATTATTTTAACGTTCCTTTTCACACAGCACGTTTGTTTTTTAACAAAAGTGATTATTTATTCGATTCGTATGCCTTTGTGTTCGAGCAACTGTTGCCTTTTTTTTATTGTAACTAAATTGAATTTCGTTTTTATGCAGGTTTTTATTGCACTTAATTGAATTTTGTGTTTAAATAGCATCGTAAAGAAAATTATTTTGATATGTAATCGCGTTTAATATGGAATGAATTTCCACATATAATACAATAGCCAATAATTACAATAGTTGATCAAAATACTCAATGTGATAAAATATTGAACTTTTATTTTCAAATGGAAGTTTATTTTTATTACAAACTAGCTTCCGCCAGCGGTTCCTCCTACTTCCCGAAGGAACTGTTTGCCGTACCGGAATATAAATTAGCCTATATGTTATTCTGATATATAAGGTATATTACTGCCAAGTTTGGTTAAAATCCGTCTAGTAGTTTTTGCGTGAAAGATTAACAAACATTCATACACACATTCTTACAAACTTTCGCATATATAATACTAGCTTCCGCCAGCGGTTTCTCCCGCTCTCCCGTTGGAACTACTGCGCGAACCCGGATAAAAAGCCTATAACCTTCCTCGATAAATGGCCTATCTAACACTGAAAGAATTTTTCAAATCGGTTCAGTAGTTCCTAAGATTAGCGCGTTCAAACAAACAAACTCTTCAGCTTTATAATATTAGTATAGATTAGTAGGATGATAAAATAAGACTACAATAACGTATGTAACAACATTAACAAAAATTTCAACATTTAGAGTTCAAAATACCAGTCGCCCTTCATAAAATGATCTAGAATGCTCGATTTACCCGCAACAAATTCATCAACAGCTAATCATATAGCAATGGACGATAATGCGCTTCCAAAATAGTTATTACAAATATTTATGTACACTGCAGTCGGAATATAATGACAGATTAAATTCCGCACATGGTTAAATTGTCCATAACACATTATGTTACATTGATCACTAATGGTTTGGTTCAGATAACAGCACATCAAGTTACTACAATCTGTCAAATTTCTGCAATGAATTTTCAACTTTAGCACAATAGTAAAAGGTTAATGTTCAATTGGTAAAATTTGGCAGATTCGGGTACCGTGACCTGCTGTCGTCTGTACCTACGTTTCAATCAGCAGATACCTACGTATTATTTTAATTATCATCACTTTGGGAATAAAGGTGGAAAGCTTTCGTTTTTCAGATAGTTAAAATTGTGAGGTAATGTAAAAATAAATATAAAGAAAAATTATGAAGCTGAAAAGTCCCTTAAATGACAATTCCCGATACCTATAAAGAAATGTAGTAGAAATAAATACTCAAGTGAATTAAAGTAACCGATCGTCTTTTATTTCGGCTGATGTTATCAGCCATTCAGTTGTGTTCGTAAACGCCATCCTCTCACACTTACACTCCCACTGACTTCAACATTATTTAAAAGTAAATCTAAACAATATAAATGAAAATATTCGTTCAAACTTCACACAGACGTATTCCTGTGGGACAGTACTGTTTAATACGTTTTGTTGCAATATCGTGTCCCTGAGCGATGTCGTACCGTCGTCGTCTCGTACGCTCTAAATGTATGCAGAATATTACTTTTAAATTTATCAATTGAAGACTTGAAGTAACTCTTTGATGGTCCTGTTTATTCTCAAATAAGTTTAAAAGAAATGGTAGCCTTGGTAGTGGCTGCTTCGAGTGGAAAACGGTAGTGGTTCTCCAATATTGTTAGTTATGACATTGAAGATGTTTTGCTATAAGCTTTTTTACTGGTTCATATTGTGTTTTAACAGTAACTACTAAGTAATCTGTGGTTTTAACCCCTGTTTCGTGAATTAACTTCACGAACCTAGATAAAAACTAGCCTTTCTCGATAAATGTTCAACACTGAAAGAATTTTGCAAATTGGACAATTATTTCCTTGGATTAACGCATATATGCAACTTTTCAGTTTTATAATATTAATTTTGTTGAGTAAAATACATACAAAATAGATAGAATCATAACCAACAAAGTCTTTGAACTCCCAGTGCGCACTTTAAAAGCGATAAATCTCGACTATTACTCATACTACTTTATCTAACACCAATCCTTACAAAAAACACTCAAAAACAATGAACTGAACGCTCATAAATTCCATTTTTCCATTCTATTTCCCAAAGGAGCACGCCATTAACTCCAAATTGCAGCGGAACATCTCAATTACCATAAAAACTTTGTTAAACTAAAAATCGGCAAACAAAAGGGGTTTAAATCAAACACAATAAAGTTTCCCGTCTAACTATCCGCGTGCCATAACTCAGTCCCGTCGATAATCACACCATAACTTATATAGCTTGTCCCGCGTACCCGCCCGCTAATATTAAAGTGGTGTAATGTCCCCGTGATCAGTTTTAAAATGTAAATTTATAGCGCGACGAGACGTGTGCCCACGATTTATTTCCCCTTCAATATCGTTGAGGTTTTATGATGGAGTTTTATTACTTGTATGTGTGTATAGTGTTTTCGGGAAGCTCAATAATGACACGTAATCGGGTTACCGTGGTGATAAGGATAAAATTGGTGTTTAAATTGACAAGTTATTTGGAGCGCTGCTGTCGTTTTTCGTAAAGTTTTTTGAGAAATTTACCGTGCACCTTTATGATGCGAATAAGGTAATCGAGACAGTGTCTCTAAAGACTGATTTTACCTCGAACTTTCTACTAAAATAATTATTTTACACCAAGGCACCCATAAAATTGCGACCAAACAAAATATTCAAAATCCGTTACCGAAACTAGATTTACCACTGTGCTATTCCCAAAAATTAAACCGTAAAATATAACGATAGCACTGGTTATCCAAACCTGCATTCTAAAATTGTAAATTACGTCATCAAATTCACTACCATTTGAATATTCCACGTAATATTATTATCACCAAAACTATCCGGAATCGGGTTAAGTTTAAAATTGAACTATCGTTTCGTTATCCATCGATACATTTTGGTCACGCAAAATGTAAATTTTGGAAAAGCGAATCGGAGAACCGAAATGTACCAAACGATACAATATTTCACAAAACAGATTGACTTATAAATCTCATGCTTTGCTGTTCACTGTAATAAATGGATTTTAAACTTTTGAAATTCTGACTGTATTCTGCTGCTGTTATTATATCATATTTTTGCTTTATTTGACTTTAATACAGTTTTTTTTATACTTTTATTTCATGTTCATTTTTATTATTCAGTTTTTACCAGACTGTCGATTTGAAGGGTTATGTTTGTTATTGACTATTTAACACTAGAATAAATATTATAATCATCATCCGACCTTAGTTTACAACTACAAACTCAGGGTTTACTTTGTTCAAAATATCATCCACTATTTTCTCCAAATTTATTACCAAAAAATACTAATTAGCGACAATTACTAAAGGTATACATCGTGTAAAAAAATTATTAATTGTTATTACTAATACTCACGAACTTTTGATATTTTTAGCCAAATTATTTATCCATATTGTAGGTAGGTACTTACCCTTTTAGCTCAAAATATATTGCTACATGGGTATCATTATGGTCTTGTAAGTTACACGAATGTTCCAGAAACATGCCAAGTTTGCTATTATTGGGCTGATTAACCGTGTTTTTAGCCTTGGTCAATTAATTATTGGGGTATTTGGGCTTACAAAAAAGAAAAATATTGCGAAGACCATTATTTAGGTTTTAAATGTGGCAATTTGGCTTGTTAGGCATTTTTACTATTATAAATTGCCCAATTTGAATTTTTTTTCATACAATGTACAACTATAATTAATTTTGGCCTTGTCAAGCAGAATTTAGTAGACTGGTCTATTTAATTTGATCTCAATATTTTCTTTGAAATTTATTTTTAGACATAATCTTTAATATCTCTCGATTCGTTCCTAGCATTCAAGAATTAAGTTGAAAAGTGGAACGTTATTTTATTTTCATTCATCAGCTCCAAACTAAGCTTCTAGCCTCTCTTTTGAGAAATTATTCATCATTACTTCTGAGAAAATTATTATAGTCTCCACGTCAACACGTCTTGATCCTAAAACTTTCTATCATAACTAATATTCACAGTTTTCACCTAAATCCTGTATGTCAAACATACATAAGTCTTCGCATAAATCTTGGGTTTTCAGAAACTTCAGCTTAATTCTGATTCAAACCACGGCGTTACTAGACGTGTCAAATATGGGCGACATTTTTGGTAAGTTTGAGGCAAAAATTCTGACATTATGATTTGCATCACGTCACCTACACGTGTGTAATATTTCCCTTTTGTGATAAGGTTTTTTGAGAAATGACGGCCAATTTGACTGAAGATATGGGTTTGTAAATTCTTCTCGATTTGGGATTTTGGGTGTTACAGCGAATTTTTTTTCTGCTGATAATGTTACTTGATATTCACGTGAGGATTCTTCAATTTAGATCTTGAAATTCATACTAATGAATAGCGATATTTTTTAAAACCTTACTTCTTCGTTATGTGGAATCAAAGAAAATACAACTCGGAAACCCATCTAAAATGATGATTATAATTTCGAATACTTTCACACAAACATGTCTATAATTACTGATCACTAAATATCTATTAATACTCCAAGATCATGTTCCCTCTTACATAATTAATGAATTCTATTAATTACAATGTACACGTGTGGTATTTACCCTTTAGTTTCCAACTATTGAACGAAAATAACTAATTGGTGGTATGTCACACTAGTTAATGATGTAGGGTGATATTTTCGGGACCATAAAAATGCTGAGCCCTCTCAAAGTAATTATGATGAACGATATTGGTTTCGTTGATGCGTGAACACATTTCGTTACGGCTCGAACATTATTATTAATTTATTTTAATGAAAGTTTATTTATTTGTTAATTGAATATAAATTACATTTTATTTGCGTATCCAATTTTGAATGACGAAGCTTATAAGAATACAATTTTTGAAATTAATATTAATGAAATTGAATTGCCAATAAGGATTGCCGTTTCATCACTAAGCGATGTCTGTAAAGCAATAAAAAAAAAATCAAAATCCGAAATATCCGCACATCGGATAAACGGCCCAAATTACCGAATCACCGTTCGTATCTAATAGCCGTAGGTCCAAATAAGAAGGTACACGCTTCGCCGGCCGCCCCAGGCAATATTCGCATTACGTATTCCTGTTCCGAAACCTTTCCGCTTTTCCGGATCTTTACGAAATTAGTGCGGATACGCGGATATGCGGATACCGGCGTCCAACACTGGGTGTATTGTTGTCGGACGATGTGACGTCATGTTGTAATAAAGAGTGTTTGCAGTGTTGTGCTGATGTGGAATTAATCTGACATCCACTGTATTCCTTTAGATCCTACAGTTCTGGTATTAGCATTTTATGTATCGTAGCCATTTATCTAGACTGTATGCTTTAGTAAAAGTTTAGTTTGAAGTACTTCCTCCTCTTGACAATATTTCACCACATAGCGGATAAACATTTTTTTCTATTTTTCTAACGTATTTTGTAATACAATTGGTCCACTCAAAATGATTGGTCAAAGTGAAAAACAAAAGCAAGTAGATCAAAGCCTCAAAAAAGAGACAGTACTAAAATAAATTGATTGCCTTCTTTTTAAGTGAAAGTGAGGGTTCCAGTCAAAGTCATAAACTCTCCCCATAGTATTGTTTACTCGTAAAATAAAACNAATACTAATTAGCGACAATTACTAAAGGTATACATCGTGTAAAAAAATTATTAATTGTTATTACTAATACTCACGAACTTTTGATATTTTTAGCCAAATTATTTATCCATATTGTAGGTAGGTACTTACCCTTTTAGCTCAAAATATATTGCTACATGGGTATCATTATGGTCTTGTAAGTTACACGAATGTTCCAGAAACATGCCAAGTTTGCTATTATTGGGCTGATTAACCGTGTTTTTAGCCTTGGTCAATTAATTATTGGGGTATTTGGGCTTACAAAAAAGAAAAATATTGCGAAGACCATTATTTAGGTTTTAAATGTGGCAATTTGGCTTGTTAGGCATTTTTACTATTATAAATTGCCCAATTTGAATTTTTTTTCATACAATGTACAACTATAATTAATTTTGGCCTTGTCAAGCAGAATTTAGTAGACTGGTCTATTTAATTTGATCTCAATATTTTCTTTGAAATTTATTTTTAGACATAATCTTTAATATCTCTCGATTCGTTCCTAGCATTCAAGAATTAAGTTGAAAAGTGGAACGTTATTTTATTTTCATTCATCAGCTCCAAACTAAGCTTCTAGCCTCTCTTTTGAGAAATTATTCATCATTACTTCTGAGAAAATTATTATAGTCTCCACGTCAACACGTCTTGATCCTAAAACTTTCTATCATAACTAATATTCACAGTTTTCACCTAAATCCTGTATGTCAAACATACATAAGTCTTCGCATAAATCTTGGGTTTTCAGAAACTTCAGCTTAATTCTGATTCAAACCACGGCGTTACTAGACGTGTCAAATATGGGCGACATTTTTGGTAAGTTTGAGGCAAAAATTCTGACATTATGATTTGCATCACGTCACCTACACGTGTGTAATATTTCCCTTTTGTGATAAGGTTTTTTGAGAAATGACGGCCAATTTGACTGAAGATATGGGTTTGTAAATTCTTCTCGATTTGGGATTTTGGGTGTTACAGCGAATTTTTTTTCTGCTGATAATGTTACTTGATATTCACGTGAGGATTCTTCAATTTAGATCTTGAAATTCATACTAATGAATAGCGATATTTTTTAAAACCTTACTTCTTCGTTATGTGGAATCAAAGAAAATACAACTCGGAAACCCATCTAAAATGATGATTATAATTTCGAATACTTTCACACAAACATGTCTATAATTACTGATCACTAAATATCTATTAATACTCCAAGATCATGTTCCCTCTTACATAATTAATGAATTCTATTAATTACAATGTACACGTGTGGTATTTACCCTTTAGTTTCCAACTATTGAACGAAAATAACTAATTGGTGGTATGTCACACTAGTTAATGATGTAGGGTGATATTTTCGGGACCATAAAAATGCTGAGCCCTCTCAAAGTAATTATGATGAACGATATTGGTTTCGTTGATGCGTGAACACATTTCGTTACGGCTCGAACATTATTATTAATTTATTTTAATGAAAGTTTATTTATTTGTTAATTGAATATAAATTACATTTTATTTGCGTATCCAATTTTGAATGACGAAGCTTATAAGAATACAATTTTTGAAATTAATATTAATGAAATTGAATTGCCAATAAGGATTGCCGTTTCATCACTAAGCGATGTCTGTAAAGCAATAAAAAAAAAATCAAAATCCGAAATATCCGCACATCGGATAAACGGCCCAAATTACCGAATCACCGTTCGTATCTAATAGCCGTAGGTCCAAATAAGAAGGTACACGCTTCGCCGGCCGCCCCAGGCAATATTCGCATTACGTATTCCTGTTCCGAAACCTTTCCGCTTTTCCGGATCTTTACGAAATTAGTGCGGATACGCGGATATGCGGATACCGGCGTCCAACACTGGGTGTATTGTTGTCGGACGATGTGACGTCATGTTGTAATAAAGAGTGTTTGCAGTGTTGTGCTGATGTGGAATTAATCTGACATCCACTGTATTCCTTTAGATCCTACAGTTCTGGTATTAGCATTTTATGTATCGTAGCCATTTATCTAGACTGTATGCTTTAGTAAAAGTTTAGTTTGAAGTACTTCCTCCTCTTGACAATATTTCACCACATAGCGGATAAACATTTTTTTCTATTTTTCTAACGTATTTTGTAATACAATTGGTCCACTCAAAATGATTGGTCAAAGTGAAAAACAAAAGCAAGTAGATCAAAGCCTCAAAAAAGAGACAGTACTAAAATAAATTGATTGCCTTCTTTTTAAGTGAAAGTGAGGGTTCCAGTCAAAGTCATAAACTCTCCCCATAGTATTGTTTACTCGTAAAATAAAACATGGTACAGACAACAGCACATCAAGTTACCACAATCTGTCAAATTTCTGCAATCGATTTTCAACCTTATCACAATGGAGGTAGGTTAATGTTCGATTAGTAAAATTTGACAGATTCGTATACGTTGACCTGCTGTCGTCTGTACCTACCATCTCATTGCACGTATTTAGGTCAACTTAGAGATTCGCGTCACGTTCGTCCATTTGTTCCGATGTATTGGCCGGTTGATGCGCGAAACACCTGGCTAGTTTGGACAGTGCCATCAGTTCGGTTATTTCATGGGATTTGTTTTCATATTGAATTTGAAGTGATTTCAAGTTTTGTGGAAAATATTTTATTGGTTCGACAGTTTTATTCGTTTTTGTAAGTCTGTGTTTGATAGGTTTTATTAGTTTGTTTTGTCAACTGGTATTTTTATAGAAAGACTAATTTAACTGATTTTGCCGAGTAACCAAGACCGTCCTAACACTTTTTTATTGATATCATGTTAACAATTCTCATGAGACTTGTCAAGACCCAAAAATCTAGATTTTGCTCAACCGCAACAAAATTTTCATCAATACACAACACTCAAGTAATATCCAATCCGCCTTATAAATGAGATAGCATAACAATATTTTCACGCTTATACTCACGGAACCGATTTCCATACGAGGAGAACCCTTGGTGGGAGCAGACGTGATCCAATCTCGGCAGATGATTGATATGTCGAGCTCCGTCGGACATTCGCCAGATACAATTTTTTATCTCGAGTTTTTGACAGTCCGACTGTATACCGTGCGAAATTATTTATGGGCCTTTTCTGCGAGATTGGTCCTATTTTTGTTTTTATACCTCGTAGTGGCAGATTGTTTTTGGAGTAGGAAGTGGGCGTTTAGTGAAAATAATATAAATGGATCAAATGGACGATAGAATGATAAGAACAATTCTGGAGACGCAAATTTTACAAAGATTTTTTGTCACCAATCAGCTTCATAATGCTTCCACAATCTCTTTATTTTCATGTCAAAAGAACGACAAAAAGCTCCTCTCGAAACAAGCAACAATTTAGTTCAGAAACACTCTCGAATCCCTAAAAAGTTAAGAAGCTCATAAATTGAGACATCAAATCCCTTCTCTAACAAAAAGCGTCAGTTTTTGTATCTCCGATCGCTTAACGACAAACCCTACATCGTCTGGGATTAAGTCGCGTTGTCGCTGCTCAGAATTAACATTCATGAGTGGCAACCAATCCAACGCCAGACGACTTTCAGGCCACCTAGATGTTCAAGTTGTTTTCGGAAGCAAATTGAACGAGTTTGCAGATTTTGTACGTGATTTCAATAAAGTTTTATGGTCTTTGTGGGAGATTTTAGAATTTATTTTGAACTCGAAGCTTGGTTTATTTTTGAACATTCATTTTCATTTTCAAAATTGTCAATTTCTTTTGTAGTATAAATTTGTTGCAAGCTTCTTCTTAAATTACCTCTTCTTATTACTTCTGGTTACTTACTTCTTCATATGCCACTATATTTTATTGATTTAGGTAGATTTTACTATCCTAGATACTAGAGGTATAATAACAAACTTCTTCATTTTTAGCGCGATCAGATAAACCCATATCAATTCCAAAACATTTTCAGCCATTCCAGAGCTCTGGTAACCCTACTTCTCCGTACACGGGTTCGTTAATATGCGCCCCGGGCGAGCCGCGTCGACTTATTTGCCTGTTCCCGGCACTTTTTTAACAAATTTCTCCAACTTCGGATGGAAAATGAATGTTGATTTCTTGAGACTTTTGGATTAAAATTTCGGGTTATGAGAATTGTTATATCTATACTCTTGTTCGGATGTGAGCGGGAATGTTAAATTAGAAATGGTAATACGTTCTGATGGAGAGGCCTGGGAAAATGTTACGTCTTGCTCCTGCCTTTGTTATGTGAAGATTAAGCTCTCGAATTTGAAGGTTTCATTTACTTTTTCTTATTGAAAAGAAAAAAAAAATTATATAGAAATTATTGGAAAATACTTGGAGTATGTAGTGCGATTTCAAGATCATATATGTGCATTATTATAAACTATTGATATATGAACATGAATGAATACATGAATGATGAATCGTAACATATTAATAACACTGGTCTACAGCATTTTTGCAACAAAGGTAAGATATATGATTTCTTGTAGATTATTTCATACTGAATCATAGTCCAGAATATAAAATTGCTCTAGCACGTCGGGATTTGGAGATAAACCATGGTAATAGTGCTAAAAAGGCGATTTTTAAGGCTATTTGACGTAAATTTTTGGAGAACAAAAAAAATATAGTTTTTTTTTACCTATACCATCATAAATAGTACTACTCTTCCCGATGCCAACCCATTTTAATTTCTAACGCTACGAGTTTTTTTTGACGTTCTATACTATTTTAGCTGCGGTAGTTCGATCTCCCCTATATTCTATTTGATCTTATTAGTATGAAAAACTGTGATGTAAATATAAAATGCTATATCTTGGGAAAGAAAAGTCGTAAAAATTTAAATTAAAATGGATTGAATGCGGGGAAAGTAGTACTATATGATGGTATAGGTAAAATATACTATATTTTTTTGTGTCCTCCTAAAATCTACGTCAAATATCCTTAAAAATCGCGTTTTTTGACGTAAATTTTTGGAGAACAAAAAAAATATAGTTTTTTTTTACCTATACCATCATAAATAGTACTACTCTTCCCGATGCCAACCCATTTTAATTTCTAACGCTACGAGTTTTTTTTGACGTTCTATACTATTTTAGCTGCGGTAGTTCGATCTCCCCTATATTCTATTTGATCTTATTAGTATGAAAAACTGTGATGTAAATATAAAATGCTATATCTTGGGAAAGAAAAGTCGTAAAAATTTAAATTAAAATGGATTGAATGCGGGGAAAGTAGTACTATATGATGGTATAGGTAAAATATACTATATTTTTTTTTTGTCCTCCTAAAATGTACGTCAAATATCCTTAAAAATCGCGTTTTTAGCACTATAACCATGGTTTATCTCCAAATTCCGACGTGCTAGAGCAATTTTATGTTCTGGACTTTGATTCAGTATCAAATTATCTACAAGGAATTATATATTTCATATTTGTTGCATTTTTTTATTTTTATTTTGTTGACTAGTGTAATTATATCTTTCTTTTTATTAGTTCTCTTGCAGAGAAACTAAAACTATTATGTCAATCATAATGATGCCATTTATACGTGAGAAAAATATTAACATCTAGGAACGTAACAGGCTGGTTATTATCACTCATACTTTCATATTAAAAGCGTATCATTCTTTCTAAAACCGCGTGTCGACTTACAATGGTCTGCGTTTAAAACTACCATTTGGAAGCCTTAAATACGTTGGCAAGGCTCCAAGTTTTACAACTTACACCCGAGTATTGTGTACGATGTGTAATGTGGAAAATTAAATTAGTTCGCTTTTATAAATTGATAAAGTTTAGACGAAACTTGACTGACTTTAAGCCGCTTTGGACCTCATGACTGTTTTTTTTTACCTCTTGATCTTGGCATTTTGTCTTGTAAACCTATGCAAGTAACTAGTCTTAGCTCTTATTTACGTTGTTAAAATTATTCTATCTAGTGCATAAACCTGAACTCATACTAAACGATGCTACAGTGTCCTTTAGAGTACTTACTAGCAGAATACTCGTAGAAAACACTTTATCACAAAACTCGTCAAAGTCTGCATTCCTTCAATCCTCCGCTTCGATAAAATTTATAGGTTTGAAACGATCAACGGCTAGACCGAAGAGACAGCTATGAAACAAAATCGATCTGAACATTAAACGCGACGAAGGTTAGCGCTTGTCAACCTCAGCTGTGCGATTGCATTTAAAAAAAGAATTTAAATAGAACCATTCTTCGTAACGGTAATCTTCCATTGTGCCAGTACGAGGGCGTCGAAATGCCCTTACTGAGATATCTTTTTGAGGAAACATTCGTGGTGAGTTGGTAATGTAATTGGAATGGAAACGGCTGAAATAAATGTTACAGAATTTAATTAGATAGTCTTAGTTTTTCTGACCTTATTTCTAATGTGATCTATGGTAAAAACTAACAAATTAAACTTTAAAAATAAGATATTTCTGTTATTAGGTTTTGTATCACATAAATTACTATTCTTCGATGCCACAATAT
Organism: Heliothis virescens; assembly: GCA_002382865.2. Lineage (NCBI taxonomy): Eukaryota > Metazoa > Arthropoda > Insecta > Lepidoptera > Noctuidae > Heliothis > Heliothis virescens. Next base: position 14,334,648 of record NWSH02000008.1, on the reverse strand, counting down.
GTGGCTGGCTTCCATTTATTGTTTACTTGGCAGAAACTTGAATCATATTACTCTTGAACACCACATACAAAATATACGGCAGAAATAAATATTAAAATTGGGAACCACATCCATTCTTTCAACATCTGGGTAATATAAATGACAAGGAAGCGAGGGTACGTTGCAATTTACATAATGTAATCAGCCAACAGCGGATCCGATGACTCGCACCGACTCGAAATCGCGAAAATTTTAATTTATTTAATTCCAACATCTTTGGGGACCTCCCGATCAGTCCTTTGAGGCCGTTGATTGATGCCAAATGTTTATTATTGGAAAATGGACGGAAAAATCGTGCTGCTTGGATAAATGGGAATTTTGGAAGTGAGTCGCGAAATCAGGCGGAGATTGGAGATCAAGTTGGTTGGGTAGTCGTGTATAGGAAATGATGTCATTTTGATGCCGGACACGATAATGACCGCTGATTTGGGGAAAATGCTCACTTTACTTTCGGGCTACACCTTCGTATAACTTGTACTGGTATTATTGTTGACACACATTCCATGTGGAAGGTATTATTTTTATATCATTCAGTTAAATTGAATTAATACCACCCTGGCATTTGCTGAACTGCTCCTATTTGGCGCGGTCGTGAGGGAGGCGCAGAATAATGTAATTTCTTGTTTTAATTTTTAATTATTTTTAATATTTGTAGCCTCCTTTCTGTGCCAAATAAACATATTTTCTTTCTTCTTCTTTCTTTCTAATAAAACTGTGATATTCTAGTCTATTTTATTAAACCGTAAGATACCATCCTACCCATAAAATGTACCCAGTTTTTCCAACGTTAACATAACCTTATCCCGACAACACAGTTTTCGAAGCTAACAGGGGAATTCGCTAGCGACATCCGTATGCCGATCGCGATAAGACATTGCATAAACTTAAAGATCTTTAACCAGATCCCAGATCCTCTTTGTATTCATGGGATGAAGGAAAACTTTCTCAGGTGCGTCGTGGCACCCCCCACTGCCTCAGACCACTTCTTCCACTCCTTTTGAAAAATTTCGAGCATTTTTAAATTACTGCCCGCCTTTCAGATGCGGCCATGAAGTTTGTTGTTTTTTTTTTCTTTATTCTTTTTTATTTGTTTAAGCTTGGCACAATTTTTGTTTATTTATTTTTATGAAACAAAAGAAAATGTTTCGTTTATTTACACATAGTCCGATTTATTCTAATGGTCAAGATCAAAGCAACAACTAAACTACAACACAAATTAATGTCGTTAAAATGTCTATTTCTCTGTTGTTTTATTGTACTTTTAGAACGAAAACAATGCAATTTTTTATTTTTATTAACTATGACAAAAATAATGTTAGTGTATGTCTTTATCAAGACTATCATAATGCATTTCCTTACTCTTTAATCTACAACACTTTAATACGGTATACCAACGCATACTTGGCTGGCAATATCTCCAAAACGCGTATCTCATAGCCCACGATTTCTGTTCATTTTATCTCCAGTTGTACTTTTGTAGCTAGAAAGGTTTTAACGTCTACATCTTTGTCCCTCGTTATTAATCTCTGAAAGAGTGGGACAATAAGACAGTAGGGTTTCTACGTTACGCCTCTACGCTTCATGGGAATTTTAATTAAGATTTTTTAACGCACCATTTGGATTAAGGATTGTGTTTTGTTTTACATTTCATTTATTTATTTTATTTTGATTTTTTATCGTTTCTTATTCGAGTACACATCACATTGTCTTTGTATAGTCGACAGCAAGTCAGTGTACACAAATCCATCTTTCTGCGATCAATTTTCAACCTTATCACAATAGTGGAAGGTTAATGTTCGATTGGTAAAATTTGACAGATATGACAAATTTTGGGTACACTGACTTGCTGTCGACTGTACGACCCATAAAACGTCCATATCTGTTAACAAACTTTGTTTTTTTTTTCTTTTTTACATATAATTTTGCATAGTCAATTTAATGAGTAAAATTTTGAAATCATCTCAATACTAAATGCAGGTCTGAAATGGGTAATCCAGAATCGCTATCAATATTTATTAACTTAATATGCAATAATAATTTGAATAAATACTAACCGTAATCCCAAACCGCAAACAAATGTTAGTTACAGATATTAGTTTCGAAACATTTTGAACTAAACTATCCTCAGACGTACGATATTTATCCTGAATTCGATAATAATCAACTGACAAACAGACATAAGTCATAATTTTCACAATCTATGTCACTTTTAATGGATCGTTCAGTTTTGTACTTGTAGGCAGTGTAAGGTAATGGTGACGCCAAAAGTGGTACATGAAATAAGAATATAGATTCCTATATTTGTTATGATTCGTTGTATTTATAAATTTTATTCACAAAAACTTTGTACAGACGACAGCACATCAAGTTACCACAATCTGTCAAATTTCTGCAATCGATTTTCAACCTTATCACAATGGAGGTAGGTTAATGTTTGACTGGTAAAATTTGACAGATTCGTTTACGTTGACCTGCTGTCGTCTGTACACAGATAATAAAAAAAAACTGAACACTGTAATACTATGGAGGTTTAGTCTAATATACATTTTATTTCTACTTACGAGTATGTAGATGTTTTGGTTTAAAGTAATCAATACACATATTTTTTTATATAATTCAAAATTTCCATGTTGTAAAATTACATAGGTTCAGTAACAAACTCCAAAGGGCTTTAAAATCGATTTTCCATAAGATACAAAATGCAGTGAGCCGGATCCCCCGAAAGCATAACGACTAAAGTTGCCTTTAAAGATTACAATTGCAGATTGTTACCCCATCGCATAGCTTACGAGAAAAACTTATGTCTCTGTTATTCCACCCAAGTGGGAGAAGCGATAAACGCAGTTTAGTATAGATAAGACATACTGTTGATTACTTTGTTAGAAAATTATATTACTAAAAATAATTATGAAACAATCATGAAAATTTTATAAAAATGCAAAAATATACACATTTACAAAAACTATGCTAGTAGAAACAGGGAAAACCAAAACTAAATTATGCAACAAGGAATTTCTAACAATTACTCATAGATTGATTAGTTCTCAAAACGCAGAAACTACATGAAAGACAAAGCAAATATCACAAATTATTAAAAAAAATCTTATATGATACACAATAAATTCATGTGTATAATAAACTCATGGCACCCTAGCCGATTGTCGGCGACGGCGGCTGTTCTCATACAAGGAGATCAGTCAGTTGCGCAAAAAATATTACCTATAGTGCACAAGCATTTGCGCAGACACAGGTACACTCCCTATTCCCTCACTCTCATAACCCGATGAGACGGCAATCCAACACGACCGGAGAGAGATTAGGCGCAATGTAATAACTATTACATTATTCACACTTCTCAATAAATAAAGCAACAATACAATTAAATAAAAAAAAATACTACCGCAAAATGCGTTCCAAAACAAAATAATTACCCTCAAAACTTTTCCACAGCACAGTACCTGAAGTTGTCACAAACTTATAACTCTTAGAAAATATACGACTTGTAACTGTCGCATGTGTAATGATATAAAATAGTGTCTACGGTATTAATTACGGTATAACACGACATTAATGTAGGGGAGTCTCTAGGGGGGAATTACACTGAGCAGATGAGCAGCAGTAATCCAAGTTTTTAAGTAATGTTGCGAGTAAGTTGGAAGTTTGGTCGTAAGAGCGCAGTGGTAGAACATACGTAAGGGGTTGAAATCAGTCAGGTGTGTCTGGAAACTATTTGTTTAATGGCTAATAAGGGATAAGCTACTTGTATTCCGCTCTATCTATACTAATACAATAAACAGGAAACATTTTTTTGTTTGTTTGTTGCGTGGTAAGGCTCTGAAATATGGAACCGATTTGAAAGATTCTTTCATTGTTGAGAAGCTAGACTATCGTTGAGTAACATAGGCTATATTTTGTCCGGATACGGGCAGTATTTTCCACGGTACGCGGGTGAAACCGCGGGCAAACAACTAGTATAAAATACTAGCTTCTGCCAGCAGTTTCACCCGCGTTCTGTAGGAACTACTCGGCGCACCCGGATAAAAAGTAGCCTATAGCCTTCCTCGATAAATGGGCTACCTAACACTGAAATAATTTTTCAAATCTTTATAATATTAGATAAGATAAGATAAGATAAGATAAGTCTTTATTTGCCTTAAACACGGTATATACAGGTGTT
>NWSH02000008.1:14307362-14330332 GCA_002382865.2 Heliothis virescens | reverse complement strand
TCAGCAAATAATATGCATTTATGTTTTGTCATTAGTGATATGTCATTTATATATAATAAAAATTAGTATAGATAAGCTCTCACTAACTGTGTTGTGTTATTTCCTGACGTTACCTAAGTCACTTTTCTCATTATTCATTAAATAATACCGTACACAAGTACGGAACACACAAGTACAGAAGTACGATTAATTTATAATGCTCTTTTCTTATAATCCTATATACACCAGCTTAAGACAAATTACGTACAGACAACAGCATATCAAGTAACCACAATCTGTCAAATTTCTGCAACAGATTTTCAACCTTATCACAATGGAGGTAGGTTGATGTTCGATTGGTAAAATTTGACAGATTCATATACGTTGAACTGCTGTCTGTACAAAAATCTTAGCCACATTTCTTGCGTTCTGTAAACAAAACTAGGTCGACAAGTTGCCGGTAATAGGATGAAGAGATTAACTTTGTTTGCCCAAATGTATAGCTGAATTAGCAAAATGAACGCTGGTAACTGGGTATAATCGTCACTTTGTCTTGACTACGCTCAAATGATGGAGATTTTGTCTGAAGTTCCGCTGTGAGTGGCGGTAATTCGTAGGATTTCTTGGGGATAAAATTTTTTTGGCCTTTTGTTTTTGCTGAGATTATGAGTAAGGATTGGTGTAGGTGAGACAAGCATACTTAAGAAGTATGTGTCCGCTAATTAGATTGTTTTTTCAAAATCAAACTATTCAAAATTATCAAAGGAGTTTAGTTTTTCTTCAATGTAAAGGTATCCTTACCAGACCAATCGATCGATTATTATTCGATGCTATGAATCGATTTTAAAATGGAATGGTTGATTTCGATCGACAATTTCGAATGTACTGATCACGTTGACCAATTCTTTCTACCAACGATCAATGGCCTCGATTGATGGTCTATCGATAAGTCCTACAACGCCCTAAAGTTTTTCCATAGGTCTCAATTTCTGGAGTCATTAAGTGATTTAATTCAAACAAAAAGAAAACAAAAGAAATTCCGAATTTAAACATTCAAACATTGACAAAGACTAAGCACCTCAAAGACACGTCACGTCAAAAGCCATTCCATCAAATCCCCTGGTTGGTTAGCCGCAGAGGTAATGTAGCAGAGAAGACGAATTTAATGTATTTTACTGAGATAGATACGACAATGTGACGTCATGTTAATGTTCCGTGCATGCCACAGATCTAAAAGGATGGATACGGCTGAGTGGGAAAGGAAGTTCAAGTTGACTGTTGAAAGATGAAAAAAGATACGTACATAAATAGTTTTTATGTTTATTTTAACAGTGGACTGCTTTTAAAATATTTATCTATTGAATCATCGAACTCGACCATACTAGATTTTTCTGAAATAATGCGAGCTGTTATTATACCTACATGTGACGATACTTCGCACTACATAAAAATCTTTAGTATCTTGTCACATCTTGTCCTTTGTCCACAAACCCAGACGCTGAGAAAAACGCTCTAATGACTGTAAAGCAAAGAAAAGATTTTAATGCACGTCCCCTCACCAAACAGACGAGTGTCTCTTCTGCTTCGGAGCACACGGACACAGAATAGAAAATTACTCTTTTTATTTTATTAATACTGACCAGTGTGAAAAGATATGCTGGAGACATATGCCTGGTAGAAAAGAAAAACAAAATCCTGTTGAACGACCATTTTAGATTGAGCCATCTTGAACTGTAAATATAAGACAATACGAGCCATTTTAGATTGGTTGTGCAAAAGGTTTTATAGTCTTAAAATGTCTGTTTTTTATTTAAGTTGGATTAAGATATTGCTTGTTCTAGTCGTGTTGTAAATGTGTACTAAGTTAGATTAATGCTCACCGTTTCAATCGCAATGTAAATCGTTACTTTTGTTTTGTGCATTTTAAACGGAAGCATGAAACGTTTAAGGATAGTAGTCAGAGTGATCGCAATTTTGTTTTCATTATAAAAATTAATATAGAGCTTATTTAAGACTAAAGCTGTACCCCGCGGCTCCACCCGCGTACCGATGAAACTATTTTCCGCACACAGATAAAAACTAGCTTGAAAAAGCCTCAGGCTCTAGACTATCTGTGTACAAAATTTCAATTTTAATTGGTTCAGTAATTGTGGTGCAAAAGCGCGACAGACAGACACACAGATAATTACTTTCGTATTTACAATACCTATTAGTGAGGCCTACTTTAATGTTCTTGTATGATTGGATACATAGACCTCTCCTGACACACTTCTCTCCGACAGTTTAATATAACCCAGATTCAGCTTAAAGTATACAACATCTTATGACACTCGTAACATAGAAAAAATCTACAACTATTCCTCTTTCAATACAAAACATAAATAATCCTTTTCTAAAAATAGAACTACATATAACAGTTGAAGCAGACATTTTGTATCCGCCGCCATCTCGATCATTATACGCGTGTAATGAAACACCCGCCCTAGCCCCGGGCAATGTGCGTAAAGCCGGTAGCTTCGGATAATAACCGGGTAATGTATGATATATTATTATGGCTTGATTATCTTAACGGATGTTATTTAGTGGGCAGTGACCGTGATGTTTTTGGAGTACTTATTGTTTTTGGGTCACCTTGTGTTTTTATTTATTTTAATAGATAGATAGATAGAATATTATTTATTTTACACCAATAGAAAGAAGAAAACAAACAAATGTGCGTGAGTAAAATAGGCGTGTCTTATCACTAAAAGCAATCTCTTACAGACATTTTTTTTATTTTACCTGCCTATTGAGCGAATTGAACATCATCTAATAATAACTTGGTTTTTCTGCCTTGTCTTGGAATTCGGCTAATAGTGTCGATATTAATTAACTGTAGAGATTTCGGCTTTACATAAGTGCATACATAAGTCACATGAAACAACCCATTGCAGTCGGGGAAGTTTTCTGATTTTGGGGAAGCAAAGGATTGGGACTTTCTTTTTTTCAAAATCAATTCATAAATATTTTAAGATTATTTTAACATTAACGAAAGTAAGGAAGGTCATCTGCCTAGCCTTTTCCCAATTCTTTCCCTTCATTTATTAATTCCCTTCCAGTCTAACCGGATGCAACTGAGAATCTGTGTTCAGCATTTTTGCTCAGAAATTCTTAGAAATAAGTAAGAGCAGCGTTCGAGAAGTAAAGTACACTCGGATGCACTAGACATTTAATAAGGCATTTGCAATAGCAGTCAACGTTTCGAGCCGATTGGAGACAAATTAAAGTCTTCTTTCAAGATGCTGTGTGGCACAAGTTCAAAAAGGGGTATTTTTTATCAAAATTAAATGTCACTCTTATTCAAATTTCTTAAAGGATGCTACTTAAAGTGTAAAAAAATAAACTGTTTTGATTGCTTGCCATTTTATGGGATAAGAAATATTCTCCCTTATTATTAGGAGTTAGGGTTGACATAGGAGTTTTTCATCCCTCAAGGTATCTTTTCTTCCTTTTTTTAAACTACCCCAAATTTAAAGGCTATTTTCATCAAAGTGAAATTTCCTTTAATAAACCAAAAAGTAACACCATATTATATAACTTACACAAAGGAATGAAGTCTAGTTATTACCAGTAAAAAAATGTTCACATAAAAAGAATCTATTCAGTACTCACATAAAAGGCGTCTAATTAAATTCTAACAAAGCACTTCCTATATTTCCAACATCGACTTGATAACACAAATTGATTATAAATTATTAATTCCTTGTAAAAGCTGGAGCAAATATTTTCCTTTATCGCTGTCCTCTTCTCGCTTGTACCACAGGCTAAAGTGTAACAAGGCAGGAGAGAAATGAGCTTCAAGGCACCGAGACTGTCTCATAATGCTTGTGTTTACAGCAAGGATTTTAATATGAACATCGCGTCGTGTGCTTACGAACCGTGTAGGATGTTCGCGTTTCGACACGTGGTTGTAAGGCTGTTGTTTGAATGATCGCTTTTAAATGTTACTGGTTGTAAACCTTTCTTTTCTTTCTTCTTTTATTCGTAGGTTTAGAAAATATTCCTATGCATATTGTGCTAGGATGGTTACGACAGCGACCTAATTCTCGACATATTGATAATAGCTGTGGTTTCAACTAGAGTAACGTAGGAGCCCAAAGTCTTCCTCTAATTCCTAGGTTAAAAGTTTATGTGTGTGCGTGTTATCGCTACTGAAAAATGCCTGATGGATTATTTATTACCTTTTCCCGTTCCAGGCTGTGAATAGTATGCTTTTTTCTGACAATCAAAACTTATTAATCTTAACCAATAATTTCACCAATATCTGCTCCATGCAAGATGTCGTGTCTGTCTATGCATATTATGGTTAACCCTAAATTATTTACTCATTCATTTTTCTACACACTCAAACTCATCTCCCATCACCGACGATCAAAATTTTCCACAGACGTGCGTCCCTCCCGGCAGCCGCGCAAGTAGTGAGCTGCCAGCAATATTTCAAGCAACAACAATACCTGTCAGGGCCACACAACTCAATTACGTTCGATCTACCGTCACTAATGCCAATGAAAAAATTGTATTGCCGTTTTTAAAACGTTCCATTCGATGTTTTTTTGTTTTCTTTTTTTTTCGATGTTGTTGTTGATTTACTTTTTTGTACATGCTTAGGCAAGTATGTTTATTTTCAGTTAATATCTTTCTTAAATATCGTATACTAGACCAGTAGACGTACTTAAGAAAAGTACAATGTGTGTAACCTGTGTTTGTGTATTTGTAAGGATTTATGGAACATAAACATGATTGTCTAGTTTTCATGATTAGTATACCTATAGTTTTACATTCGCAAAGAGTTTAATAAATAAGAGTTTGAAACTAAAATGAAGCAAACTTGTTAAAATATCCCTGACACCTCGTTCAATATTCTGTTTATTATAAAAAGCTATTTTAGTCTATTATCTGACACAATCACTTTACATAAGTTTTTGTAGCCAAAACTTGAACCCGGAAACCTCTATTCGGCAGTTCGGCATGGTGACCTAACGCGAACTAAGCCAGTAAGGGTGCCGATCGCCTCGAGGATTCCACCGCGTGCTATCGCATTATGCTTTCTGTCGCTGTCTAGCAAATGGCAGTTCTAAGCGACAGAAAGAGAAAGGGCGACGGAAAAAGGCGATTCCGTGCTGTCAGATGTAGTCCAACCCTAAGAGTCGTAGATTATATTATTATCGTTACAATATTGCTAATCACACCATATGGATTAAAATATTCTCACAAATTTCAATATATCCCTGGGAACCAACACCTTTACTAAAACCAAACTCGCACAAATCCATTTTTGCGTACTATCCGCGTAATAGATAACAAACCTAAAGCCGGTGGCACACTATCGGCTGTACGCAAACAACAGCTCGCAATAAACGTAGCATTTGCATTTCCCATTACGGTTGTGTTTGCGTACTAGTCGGTGAGAACCGGTATTTGCTGTGCTCCCGATAACAGATTATGTATGGGCGGTAAAATCACTTTTTATGGTAGTCCGTGTTCGCGTGTTGTGTGCACCGGACTTTAGTTGGATTAGTTTTAATTGAGATTTGGTGAATTGTAATTTGGGGTTCGAATGCAACCTGTTATGAGTTAAAATGTTGTTATTTTTGGTGTTTGGTTGCACCCAACACAGGTGACTACAAAATAGGCACTAAAAAGGTAATAACGACTATGTAGCTCACAGTTTTTGACACGCAAAGTCTTAGGACTGCCTTATACTTTCTTCTTAGCTTCTGTGTAGTTAGTTATTTACACCAGACAATACCGTTGCTAGCACTTCAAAACGTAAACATGCACACTGCTGCACTTTGCTAGATCCTTTTCTAATAACATTTTTCTTACGACGGAACTACAGATTTTTTTCTCTTGTAGTACTCTTTTAGTAGAATACTTCAATACAGGAAGTATATATCCTTTTAAAAATCTTTGAGTACACAGTATACCACTACTTGAATGGATGGTTTGGTCAAGGTGACCGGGAAGCAGTGGACTTCTTCCAGCTGAAATAACGAAATGGATGTGCTTATACTGTCTGACCCTCAAAAAACACATTTCTATCAAAATTTCCAATACCCCCCCAACCAATCATGCAGTTCTTCACACCATGTACCCTTACGCATGACCTACGTCAGAACCACACATCACCGACGGACTGTACACTCAAGTGCAAGTATCGCGACCGCACGCAACAAAGAGACATCGCATTTGCATGCCCATTAGTGCCTCGATGGCACGCCACTGTGTTGACAAATGCAGTTCGACTGTACATGCATATTTGGACGAGATGTTTGAAGGCTCGATGTGTCGATAGTTTTGAGTCTGCTTAGTGCCTGAATTATCGATGTTAGTCGTTTGAAGCGGCAATACATATTTTTTACAGTAACTTTGCTTTCAAGGTTTACAATTTTTTTTATTGTTTTTGGAATGAAAAGCAATAGTATTTAATTTAAAAATATCACATTGATAAATGTTTCTTTATTGGTCAACTAAAGTCATTTTTTTAATGGTTGTTGTAGCTATTAATTTACACGTACGCAAATAGAGAAAAAATACTCAGACAGATCTATTTATGCGTTACATTTTCCAGGAGAGCTTGTATTAAACATGCAACGTGCACTTTGTATCAATGTCAGCTTTCGCTAAACATCCGTTTGCGCACTCCATTAGACTCAAAGAAAGTTAAATTACATTGCAAGAGAGAAAACTCGTAAAAATATGGCGCTGTAAAATGTGGATGTGGACGTTTGTCAAAAAGTCCATTTGTACCAAATGCTTGCAACATGTTGGACCGTAGTTGATGAAAGCCTCATACGTAGAAATAAAGAGATCTCATTACACTCGAGTCCAAAAAACTGTAAGTACACATCTTTGAAATTTTACAAATTAAAAATATTTCTGTTGAAACAAAAATAAAAGTTGTAAAAAAACTAGTCTTGTTGGAAACTGCAGTAGTTGTTTATCGGAAACAATTAGTACACTGGAACTCGTTAGAGTAGCCTAAATTACATGCTTTAAACAGTAAAAAAGTACGCCATACATTTCGCAAACCTTAATTAAAAGCATTATTTCCTTTGACTATTCTTAGTTTCTTTTGTACGTAAAAGCGAATATTCTTTGTATTACCTGACTAAGAAAAACGAACAGAAAACAAAAAAAAATAGAGATAATTTAGGGAATAAACAAAGCTTACAACAGTGCCAAGCCCGATTTGTTGCGATTATCTAGCTAGTTAATCAAGATTAACTGGGCCCACGCTCAGAACTGACGTTTAAATAAATTAATATCATTACGTAACGAATAAACCACTTTATGCGGCCAATTTCGTTTGGAATACCCCTAAATTTGACATGCAATCCAGTTGATAAATGAACAAATATCGGATTGATACAATGTTTGAAAGAAAATAAATGAAAGAAAATACTGAAAACCGCTATAATTAGAATAAATAAAATATATTTATGGCTTATTGAAAATAATAAATGTTTTCTGTTTTAAAAGTGTGTAACAGTAATTTCTATTCATAAATATCAATAAATTACGACTTCCAACGTATGTTTATTTAGCAATGCAAATCGCAACAACATTATAAAAATATTTACATTCTGCGCTAGTAATATTGTCCGGACGTGTATTTATCGCGTCATTGCACCATTCCCTTCCTTTTTAATCACTGCAGCGTAAAAAAACAGTTTTTACAGTTGGTTTCAGCAATATTGCTTTATGTACTCGGCGACATGTGCATCTGTTTGTAATAAATGTATCCGTATGATAAATATTTTGCTCTCCGTGATTTATAAACGGAATTTATTTTTAGTGCGATTTTGAGTGCGTGTGGATTTNTAGTCCAACCCTAAGAGTCGTAGATTATATTATTATCGTTACAATATTGCTAATCACACCATATGGATTAAAATATTCTCACAAATTTCAATATATCCCTGGGAACCAACACCTTTACTAAAACCAAACTCGCACAAATCCATTTTTGCGTACTATCCGCGTAATAGATAACAAACCTAAAGCCGGTGGCACACTATCGGCTGTACGCAAACAACAGCTCGCAATAAACGTAGCATTTGCATTTCCCATTACGGTTGTGTTTGCGTACTAGTCGGTGAGAACCGGTATTTGCTGTGCTCCCGATAACAGATTATGTATGGGCGGTAAAATCACTTTTTATGGTAGTCCGTGTTCGCGTGTTGTGTGCACCGGACTTTAGTTGGATTAGTTTTAATTGAGATTTGGTGAATTGTAATTTGGGGTTCGAATGCAACCTGTTATGAGTTAAAATGTTGTTATTTTTGGTGTTTGGTTGCACCCAACACAGGTGACTACAAAATAGGCACTAAAAAGGTAATAACGACTATGTAGCTCACAGTTTTTGACACGCAAAGTCTTAGGACTGCCTTATACTTTCTTCTTAGCTTCTGTGTAGTTAGTTATTTACACCAGACAATACCGTTGCTAGCACTTCAAAACGTAAACATGCACACTGCTGCACTTTGCTAGATCCTTTTCTAATAACATTTTTCTTACGACGGAACTACAGATTTTTTTCTCTTGTAGTACTCTTTTAGTAGAATACTTCAATACAGGAAGTATATATCCTTTTAAAAATCTTTGAGTACACAGTATACCACTACTTGAATGGATGGTTTGGTCAAGGTGACCGGGAAGCAGTGGACTTCTTCCAGCTGAAATAACGAAATGGATGTGCTTATACTGTCTGACCCTCAAAAAACACATTTCTATCAAAATTTCCAATACCCCCCCAACCAATCATGCAGTTCTTCACACCATGTACCCTTACGCATGACCTACGTCAGAACCACACATCACCGACGGACTGTACACTCAAGTGCAAGTATCGCGACCGCACGCAACAAAGAGACATCGCATTTGCATGCCCATTAGTGCCTCGATGGCACGCCACTGTGTTGACAAATGCAGTTCGACTGTACATGCATATTTGGACGAGATGTTTGAAGGCTCGATGTGTCGATAGTTTTGAGTCTGCTTAGTGCCTGAATTATCGATGTTAGTCGTTTGAAGCGGCAATACATATTTTTTACAGTAACTTTGCTTTCAAGGTTTACAATTTTTTTTATTGTTTTTGGAATGAAAAGCAATAGTATTTAATTTAAAAATATCACATTGATAAATGTTTCTTTATTGGTCAACTAAAGTCATTTTTTTAATGGTTGTTGTAGCTATTAATTTACACGTACGCAAATAGAGAAAAAATACTCAGACAGATCTATTTATGCGTTACATTTTCCAGGAGAGCTTGTATTAAACATGCAACGTGCACTTTGTATCAATGTCAGCTTTCGCTAAACATCCGTTTGCGCACTCCATTAGACTCAAAGAAAGTTAAATTACATTGCAAGAGAGAAAACTCGTAAAAATATGGCGCTGTAAAATGTGGATGTGGACGTTTGTCAAAAAGTCCATTTGTACCAAATGCTTGCAACATGTTGGACCGTAGTTGATGAAAGCCTCATACGTAGAAATAAAGAGATCTCATTACACTCGAGTCCAAAAAACTGTAAGTACACATCTTTGAAATTTTACAAATTAAAAATATTTCTGTTGAAACAAAAATAAAAGTTGTAAAAAAACTAGTCTTGTTGGAAACTGCAGTAGTTGTTTATCGGAAACAATTAGTACACTGGAACTCGTTAGAGTAGCCTAAATTACATGCTTTAAACAGTAAAAAAGTACGCCATACATTTCGCAAACCTTAATTAAAAGCATTATTTCCTTTGACTATTCTTAGTTTCTTTTGTACGTAAAAGCGAATATTCTTTGTATTACCTGACTAAGAAAAACGAACAGAAAACAAAAAAAAATAGAGATAATTTAGGGAATAAACAAAGCTTACAACAGTGCCAAGCCCGATTTGTTGCGATTATCTAGCTAGTTAATCAAGATTAACTGGGCCCACGCTCAGAACTGACGTTTAAATAAATTAATATCATTACGTAACGAATAAACCACTTTATGCGGCCAATTTCGTTTGGAATACCCCTAAATTTGACATGCAATCCAGTTGATAAATGAACAAATATCGGATTGATACAATGTTTGAAAGAAAATAAATGAAAGAAAATACTGAAAACCGCTATAATTAGAATAAATAAAATATATTTATGGCTTATTGAAAATAATAAATGTTTTCTGTTTTAAAAGTGTGTAACAGTAATTTCTATTCATAAATATCAATAAATTACGACTTCCAACGTATGTTTATTTAGCAATGCAAATCGCAACAACATTATAAAAATATTTACATTCTGCGCTAGTAATATTGTCCGGACGTGTATTTATCGCGTCATTGCACCATTCCCTTCCTTTTTAATCACTGCAGCGTAAAAAAACAGTTTTTACAGTTGGTTTCAGCAATATTGCTTTATGTACTCGGCGACATGTGCATCTGTTTGTAATAAATGTATCCGTATGATAAATATTTTGCTCTCCGTGATTTATAAACGGAATTTATTTTTAGTGCGATTTTGAGTGCGTGTGGATTTGTGCCCATTTTTTTTGAAAAGCAGATTAAACCTTTGTACTGATTTTGTTAAATAAAAATTGGGGTTTTGAATAAATACGGAGTAGGTATAGCTTAGACGAAAAGTTAAACAAATATTTAATACTTAGAGTGAAATTATGTTCCACGCGATATTCTCTCGATGATCAAAATTCTGTTTTTTTAAACGTAGATATGATTTTTATAAACTAGATACCCTAAAAACAAAGGTTTTAGCAAAACCAACAAAATCTACTGACTCCAATACTTAAATATTTACCCTCGCTATAAATCATACAACTCATTGAACGAGTTATTAATACTGTACAAAATTGCGCAGTGTCCCGCAAAATGTTTTGGCAGTAATGAAATAATATTTTTGATGGCCAAATTGCTTATTATGCGCGCTATCATTGGTCCGGAATTCACGCGTCGGAATTCCAGGTCGCGGAGTAATGATATTGATATTTGACGGATTTAACGACGTTGATATAAGGATGAAAATGTAGCTTAAGAAGTTTGTGCAATCATCATTCCTAATCGTCTGGTTCATTTCTTTACAACCAGAAAAATATATGGACATAATAAGGATCAGGTAGTATGTAGCTTTCTAGGTATCAAACGGATTGATCACATACGCTCCAAAAAGAGATTTTTTTACTATCATTTCACTGAATCAATTCAGAGTTTTCTTCAAATCACCAGATTTGCTTAGGGAAATGATAAAATCGTGTTGTTATTTTGACATCCTCCGTGATTTGATCAAATTCCTTAGGGATTTGGCCAAGTCTCCGCTTTCATCATAACACTGCGACATATATAACAATTAAATTCAAACAAAATTCTCCAATGCCACTAAAACTACCTGAAATAAACGTACAAAAATTGCCAACAATAAAACCGATTTCACAAAGAAAAATACAAAAGCACGATCAGCAATTTCCACCACCTTAGGGTTGCAACATATGTGATTTATGTCCAATACTTATTCAATACACCATTCGTAGTCGCGCGCACTCGCGACCCGCGAGACTTGACGCGATAAATCTCAGGCAGGGCGCGCGACAAAAATATCATTATTTGAATTTACATAGAAATAACGCTTGTGCGTCGCATCGTATGTGGTGATTTTATGCGCGCGTTTTATTGGCTCCTTAGTAGGGTAAATAGAGTATTTTCGTAGGTGAAACATAAGTAAAAATTAAAATTCGATTATAAATAACTTTCCCACTAACTAACTATGTAAAATAAACGTCAAAGTCATTTTTTTATTGTTTGCAAGAATGTAACTGAAAATAGCACACTTTTCCAATATTCTTCAAACACAAGTAAAATTCACAGCCACACCTCTGTTAATCTTATTCCGGTTCTCGTTACGGTAAAATTCACAGCAACATTAAAACCAACAAAGCATATCGCGATCCTTTGAAAATCAACAGATCTAGACAATACAGCTTAACAAACAAGACTTAAATGCACTCCATCCAGCCAAAACTCCAACATCTTTAATCCTTTGTCCCAACTTGCAAGATGTGACAGACAGACACGTAATAAGCTCAAATGCTATTGTTTAAATCGCGGTTACTACACTGCGTTGTAGTGAAACGGCCCGATTACGTAACTCAATGGAAATTGTGATGCTATTGTTTATGCTTGTCTGGTTTGTAGAGCGTGTTCTAGTGTCTGTAGTAGGATTGTTAATGTGAAAATATGATTTTGAATGACGTGTTAGCTAGAATGTTAGTATTTATGCATTTATAAAAGAATGCTTGGTATTTAAAAACAGTGATGCAATATAACAGTATTCTAAACCAATATTTATTATTTGCTGTTAGGTAATTATCAGGTTCAACACAAGCTTGCTTGGATATTTTTCAAGTAACTTTGTTATCATTGATTACATATTCTAGTTTTTTTATAAAAACTCTCATGGAACTTAAAGCTGTTGTAGATACTTAATCACATGCTATCTGCAGAAACACTTAATCAATCAACAGAAAATTGTACCCAATACAAATAAAATCAACGAAAACTCTTTCCCGTATCTGTTCCACATTCAAACGACACGTAGTACAGTCGCGACACAAAACAGAGGCACGACCGCTACAGTTAATCCTGGTACAGTCGCCGCCACAATCTGACAGGCGACCACATCGCTCCTGCCTACTGCCTGCAGTGTGGGTCTAAGATTCAGTTGGACCGTTTAAGGTTGAATTTTGAAAGACGATTGAATTGCAAGATTAAATGGATGATGTTTGCAAACGAATCATGTTGAAGGGCCATAGTGAAAGGAGATAGGTACAGGAAGGCAGGATATTTTATTTGTTATATTTAAAAAAGAAACATCTTCATAACATAATTATAGACTATGTTCATAAGTATGTTAAAACTTTGCGTTCTTGCTGTATACCTCCTAAAATTAATGATCTCAAATCATAAATATTTTTTTTATATCATAGAGATTATAGACACGAATCGTAGAAAAGAATCAATTATTTTACAGTTAAAAGTCAGAAAAAAAGCATAAATAATAAAAATGAACAAATACAAGTACCAAGCCAACCCATAAACATGATACTGTAAAAATATTGCATTCTCACATATACAGGCTGTTTAAAATATAAGGCTGGTTGCATATTTGGCACCAGATGTATTCACGTCGAGCCGATAAATATTCAACGGAACATACGTGTCTATTGTAAAATATTAAGTGACACAGAAATGTGCAGTTGATGCCAGCATTATTTTCATACCGTTAGATGCCTGATGTTATACTTGTAAATATTGCTCGAAGTGCCTACCTAAACAAGTAGGTATGTTTATCATCAATTTAATAAGGCATGTTTAAAAAAAAATCTGTAATAATCTATCTGGTATACACAATTACACACATCTGAAATACAGGTCCAGAAACACGAAACATGGTTATAGTAAAAAAATATGGTGCTTTTGCATCAAGGTATAAAAAGGCTTTTTTTCAATTTTAAGGACACTGAACGAACCGTGAGAAACAAACTGTATTCAGTCATTACAACACTGATATACCATGACAGAAAACCCATTGAACTTTAACATCTCAGTACTTAAGTACAGACGACATCACATCAAGTTACCACAATCTGTCAAATTTCTGCAATAGATTTTCAACCTTATCACAATGGTGGTAGGTTAATATTTCATTAATAAAATTTGACAGATTCGGGTACCGTGACCTGCTATTGTCTGTACATACAATAATACACTACTCGTCATTACATAATTCAATATACGTTTTTCATTACTGGCAGTGTATCAACGTGGCCAACCCTACCGCTGCCGCGAATTGGGGTTCAAACTGGAATATGGTATTTCTCATTTCCGCACACTGCCGGAATTCCTCTTGTACATTTATTTTTATTCGTATTTGTATTCGTTTCCTGTAACGCAGTATATTTTTGCGCGACGTTTCTATTCGTTGGATCAGGGGTAAGGGTGCGTTTGGTGTGATGTCACGCCTTACTTGGTAGGTTGTAATTAGTTGGTGTAAAAATTATTTGGTTTATTTGCATATTTTTTAAAATGCTTATCTATCTATCTATCTATATATATAAAAATCAATTGCTCTTCGTTAGTCTCACTAGAACTCAAGAATGGCTGAACCGATCGGGCTTATTTTGGTTTTAAAATGTTTGTACAGATCGAGGGAAGGTTTAAACGATGAGAAAATATGATTATAAAAAAAAATATGGTAAGTGATACGAAGTTTACCTGGTCAGCTAGTATATAATAATAATAACAGACACTTTATGAACTAAGCTGAAGGAGATATAATTTTTTTGATCAATTTCGTAGTGTCACGAGCCTTACAACATTCGAGCATACTATGATGGAGACGCTTATACTCCTACTTAGGTGTAGATAGGCATACTGGCCTTACTCGTTTCTGTGAACGTATCTTTCAAATTGATTCGTGCAATTCTGTAGACCAAATATTATCTTATGGTATTAAAAAATATCAACATTTTCATGCAAATTTACAACCACTTATCCTTCGCATACGTTAACACTTCCACCGCCTAATAAATCAAAGTTTTATTTAATATAAAACACCGATATATTATACTTATAAAAAGCACGTGTAAATCAAACGCACGTGTCGACTACTAAATCTGTCGTGAGTAAAAAAGGCGCACGGGAGCTGCGACTTGTCGTAAACCATGAGGAAACTCCACTTTATGGTGGCATAAGGCCAAAGGGGGCACCGTGGCTGTACGCATTTTATAAACGTCAAAGGTAAGGAAGAATTGTTACCACTAGCGGTGGAAGGGTTAGTGGATTTAGTTTTCTGTGTTCTTTTTTTGAGTTACGATATGAGCAAGTAAGTAAGATTACTTATTATAATGAGGTAGCAGTATGCTTTCTTTTTTCGTATGATTACTATCCAATCCACATACTAATCAAACCATCAATTAGACCAAGTGCAGACTCGTTTTAGATAAAAGACACAATTATCTGACTTTGAATTGGATTCAAGAGAACTTGAACAACAATTTTGAACAACAAATTACGACTACCAAACCAATATAACAACAGTAACAGTTTCGGTTGATTACTAAAATATCTTTGCTCCTTCAACTAAAAATAGCATTCAGGTCAATTCCGCAATTTCCCAACTAATCACACAACCAACAAACAATACCATCTTTATTATATTCCCTTCACAATAAAGGACGATAACTTCCTCAAGCATGCAAGCCATTAAGCCTAAGCGCACAAATCACCAATGAAAAGCACTTTTGTCTCTAGTAATACAAAAATCAGAACCCCTTGGCCAAACTTCACCGTCGGCCAGACAATACAAACATGCGTAGACGCGTTTAGGGCGGAACTCCTCAACCGTAAACAGCTCGTAAGTCATAAGCTTATTGCTTGTCAGATAGAACTATTGCCATTGACATATGAAAAGCGAAAGTATGGTGTCTGGTTTGCTTTTGCGGTATAATGCGGTGAGACGTAATGGAGGTTTTTTGAACAGAATAGGGTAAAATTGCTTTTGGCAAGTTCATTAAAATAACCAAAATGATCTGTGTGTAATATGAGATGACCTTTCATCACACTCAAATGAAGGAGCAAGCTCTCTTGATCACACATTTCAATCTCTTTAAACAACCTATACAAATATATTGACAAAAAACACACAGCGAACCAAAAGACCCTTAAAAAATATTATAATAAAACAAAAGAATAACCCGAAAACTTTTCTAAAACACCAACAGACCCCTTCAACTTAAGCCAAGCCCTGAAAGTTGGGAAAAAAGGTCCGATTCCTCAACAAAAGGAGCATCCACCGTACGCAACAATGCTGTGATCTCTCTAATGAAGAGTTTTGTACACAAAGGGAACGGCCCAACTCTTTTATTAATACCTCATGTTATGAGCCAACCGTTTGCCTAACGTATGGCCTTTATTGCTGGCGAATAAGGTGTATTTTCAGCTAAGTTACGCTATTGTTTAGCGTAGATATAAAACAACTATCGTAACGCTTATACTAGACATTAAAAAACCTTAAGTTTTTATGTCCTATTTAATCAGACCATACTCTGTAAAAAACTTCACCTAAAAATGTTGGTTGAATTTAGGGGAAAATGTAGAAATCAGAACTCGTAGAGATTCAAACACCATCTTATAAAGAAGAACAAATTTTACTCCAACATGACTATTATTCGTTATATCAGCTTAAAATAAAATATTGCCAACCACTGTTGACCGGCCTACGTTCCTCAAATGAGTGCCAACCATCCTTGGACAGCCCGCATTCATCCACCGTCCGACGCGTTATACCTCCCTGTTTACTTCCTCTTTATGTTTTGTTTTTGGCACAAGAGACTTTAATATAACCTATCCCTCATTAAAAATGAAGTGACAAAATACATACAGTTGTGGCCATATAATTAAGAACGATTTTTAGTTTCAGAGAGTTTCTCATCAAACATGTTTTTTTGTCTGTGTTAGACAATACTTTGAAGTAATTTGTCGACTTACAGAAAATACACATGACTAAAGCTCACAAAATTACAAAAAATCACATATAATACAAGCAAGTTTTTTTAGATTATGTACATTTAATAAAAATAGTAACAATTTAGAAACAAACGAATCTGGACAAATAATTAAGAACGATCCTATAATTTTTCGACAATAGTATTAAATTACTCTAATAGTTAATGAAGTTACGCCATATAGGATCCCTTGCAATGTGGGCAGCTTGTGAATACAATTTAAGCCTAAAATTAATATTTTTGGCTATATTTTAAAGGCTTTTGATTACTACCTCGCATAGACGTCATTGATTCTATAATTTTTTGTCATTTTTCAATAGAAATGGAGTTCCATACTTCTAAAAAAACCCGCACATGGTTCTCATAAATTGCAACACTGCCTTTATATATTTTTCATAACTTCACGTCAAATGTACTCTACGGGATTCAAATCTGGGCTGCTAGATGCCCAATCTAAGACAGAAATAGATTGTGAGTCAAGGAATTCCTTTACTGAGTATGCAGTATGCTTAGGGTCATTGTCATGCTGGAATGTCGAAATGACAGGTAGCACGTCCTCAGCTTAAGGTGACATTGTTTCCCCCAGTGTATTGAATTAATCCATGTTGCCTTCTATGAATCTGACAGGTCCGACTCCATGACCAGAAATGCATCCCCAAATCACGTTTCCACCGCCATGCTTTAGCGTCACTTTTGTGAATTTTGGATCAAATACTTTACTTGCAGATCGTCGTTTATACTGCTTTCCATCATAGCAAACTCTATTTACTTAAGTTTCATCCGAAAAACGGTATTTTTTCTATTGTCTAATTGCCCAGTTCTCATACCTTCTTGCAAATTCATTAAGGGAACGCCTAGTACGCGGTGTCAACATGGGTACTTTTTGCGCTATCGTCCCGAATAACTTTTCTTCTACCAAACACCTTCGTACCATGGCTGCCCAAATTGCCGACGGGTAGTTTTCACCAAAAATTATAATTTGACCCTTTAAATGGATACTGCTTGGCCAAACGAACTATCTTTCTATCCATTCGAGGAGTTGTCTTCCTCTTTCTAGGCTCACATGCTTTATTTGTAGTAGTTTCATGTATTCTGAAATGTTTTATAGCATGGAAAATCATGTTTATGAAGCATTAAAGATGATCTGCTATGGTTTTATAGGACCCACACATTCTCTCGAAGTTTTGTTATGATTTCTGTGGTAGGCTGTTCACAACTGAATTTTTTCCCATTTTCAACTAAGGGATAAACACGTTTTAATTATTTTACAGTAATTAATGGCGCCAAAGTTATGCGAAAAGTCACCTAGCTCAACGGTGTTTTTTATGAGAATAAAAAAATATCTAAAATTATTCAGCGTTCTTAATTATATGACCAGCCAGTAAGAGTACGAGCAACGTTCAGGTTCTACATTTAGGTACCCTGTAGGAATTATCTGTTATTTTTTTAATTATCAATATGCACAATGTATGTACAATTAACATGGCAGTATTTTGCTATAACATGAAAAAATTAGTAACATACATTCTTTATGTTATGTGACGCTATTTGTAAAAAAATACATATCCATGTAACCGTTCTTAATTATATGACCACAACTGTATATGAATGGTCGAAATCAAAACATTATCACACGGTCATCTCAAAGTTTACATGTATATTTATCAACCGACCTCTACTCATAACGTGGGTAAACAAACATTCCTTTGAAGTACATATGTTGAAAGCATTACAGCGGCGTTTGCAATTTTTCACATAAAATATTCACGTACGGATGTTGCGTGACGGAATGCATCAGTACATTCCTACGGCCGAGTGTGGTTCACGCACCCTGTTTTATGGGGTAAGTAGGACTTCAGGTGGTGTATGTGATACTTGACATATAAACCGATTAATACATCGGTGGTAGCAAATAACAAAATCAGTTAATCAATTAATTTGAGCTTAAGACAGAGGGGTTAAAACACCATCATCGGTCTAGCTTTTCCCATCTACATTGGGATCATAATCCAGTCTAATCAGATGCAGCTGAGATTCAGTGTTTTTGGCAAACACCAAAGATTTTGGAATAATATTGCTCCAATTGGTTTTGCAAATACTAAAAATATTGTTCACAAAGGAATGTAAAGCACACCTCCTGTGCAACCAACGGTAAATTCAACCATAACCCTCCCATCATAGTCAGTTAAAAAGCACGCTTGAACGCGATTTGATAGTTCTAAAGGCCTTCCTTTATATTTATTGCCATCATTTTACCAAACAATACTAGTCTCGCAAACTTAATTCTACTACCAACCAATACAAAAGTAACTTTAATGTAACGCAACAGAGTCTATAATTGTATGAATATACAAAGGAGGAAAGCAAAAACTTTGTTCTTGTTTGGCTGGTTGCCACCGGGTGGCTAGCTAAAAAATCGCCGACGAATGAAGGTGTAAGCTGAAATGTTTTGAATTCGGTTAGTTTTAACGAAAAATAATGGACTGTATATTATTTTTGACTCTGTTAAATATCATAATTTTCATTCCAAGATTATTGTTATTGTGCATCTGAATAGCAAATATTTTTATTTAAAAGATGGGTACAAGACCCTGTAGTAATTACACTATAAATTTCTGACCTTTGACTTCTTATTGCAAGGCAGTATGTGTATTTCAATAATGCATAAAACCTACTGAAACGACAAACTAAGTAACTTTTACATCAGCATTAAAACAGAAATAATCTGTGACAATAAACGAAGGAAAAACAGTTGACAATAAATATTTCCAACTACATTTGAAACTGAATACAATACCTTCTTCAGGGAGAAATATAAAAATAACAAACAGATTCTTAGATACTGAAAATGTTTGTTTATTATTTTTACTTTAAGTGCACTTTAAGTTAAGTGTTTCCAACTCTTTATTTTGTTTTTAATTTTATTTGTCAGTACGTTCTTCCCAGCTTCGCCAACTATGCTTACAATTTCTGGGATACATCCGATAGTGCTAGACACCCATTACATACAAAGAAATTAATTTAAGTTTTTGTGTTTGAAAATACTCGAGGAATAGACAATAATAATAAAATTATAGCCTACCTACAACCAAAGTACATGTTTGAAGAGGCAACTACGCGTACCCAGATAAGAATATATAACTTAAAGGCTTTGAAATCGGACCAGTTCTTACTGTGATTATCAAACTTCAGCCGAACAAACTATTCAGTTTTATAAAATTTGTGCAGATAAAAGAAAGTGCATGCAATTTTGCTAGAAGATTGATAAAGCAGGTACCATACTTGAATGTCACATTAAATAGTGATTGAAACTCTTCAAAGTATGTAGCTATTTATAAAGCACTAAGATAATAAAGTCTATATAAGAAGACATAGTGAACATTACTTACGACACTTTTGCACCTAAGCACTTAGTAGTAAGGGGTACAGAAAGCTAGAACGTATGGCGTATCTCAGGTATAGCAAAATATGGTGCTTTCTAGCAGCAATCATCGAGATAATAGTAATACCATAGTTATTTACTACTGTTTATCATGGTAGATAACGCAAAGCTGATTTAAAGCATAGTCAGAGATTATCAGACACAATAATATCTACATGTAAATATTGTATCAATCTGCCATCAAATTACTTCGAATAGCCAAAGCTAACCTCTATGAGTAAAAAGCTGCAGGAATTTGATACTAACCCTGAACCGCATCAATCTAATTCCATACTTATCCAAAGCATAATCTTATCGTTCCTAAAATATACTGTCCTTGCAACGAATATATGACCCGGGGAGCACGGGGTCACCCCATGCAATGCCCCATACGGTTTCCCTGATTCAAATCACGAAAACAAAGCAGTTTTTACCGCCATTCAACTGTTATGATGTAATGAATTACACGTAACAACGCAGAATGGTTTACGAGTATTAATTGTGAGTGATTCGAGTGACCTGATCACGCGATTTCTGTTCACAGTAATGTTGAATTCAGGTGAAAGAATGCGTTTTTACGCATGTTTGTGATGCCGTAAAGTTGGTATGAAGAATATTATTGCTGATCATGATGGGCTAAGGAATGGTAATGTTGATGATGATTAAATGGATGACCAACAGTAAAAGCTGTTTAATGATGACTATTAAAAGTATAACTTGACTTTGTATACACCAATTTATGGAGTGATTAATACAGTACACAATATTGTAGCTGTAGAACAGAATAAGAAAATCTTTTCAATCCTACTATACAAATACAAACAAGACACATTTTGCCATCAAATTTCAATTTTTCAATCCAAACAACGGAAACAGTTTCAAAGACGAACATAAAGATATAAAATACAAAAATAAAATGCGAACAACGATACAAAATTGAAAAGAATCAAGAAAAATGCTTTCATAAAATTCGGTTGGAAAATAATAAAGCGACATGACAAGCTAAGTCTAAACCCATAGTGTGCGTCCACACTGAATGCGCGGTGACTGGAGCCTGAGGCGGGCGCGGCGAGCGGAGGCGTGCGGCGGCCACAGTGAAGCGCAAGCTCTTGTAGCGGTTCGACGTATATCAGGTGTTGCAAACTATGGACGAGGATTTGCTATTTTTACTAGGCAGTCCGATCCTGAGATGGGAATTGTTGAACACTAGAGATGGTGTGCACATAATAAATAAAAGCAGAGCAATAACTGGTGAATTTTTTAACTTGTATGAAGAATTGAGATTATACCCTAAAAAATTCTTTGAATATACTCGAATGCCCGTGTCAACTTTTGACTACATACTAAGTAAAATATCACCTAAAATCACCAAAGAAGATACTAACTTTCGCAAAAGTATACGCGCATAAGCCGAGCTACAAGACCGAACTGGTTTGTTACCCCCGCCACCCGCGCATTGGGTCGCTCGCCGACTAGGCCCATAGTATGGCCAGAACGCGCGGACAGAAGCATTTGAAACTTACGCGCGCTGTTTCGCTCAGTCCCATCGCACTAGGCTTCCGCCTTAGTCACTACAATATGGACGCAAAGGCGCTTTTCATATGTTTGATACATCGCGCCCGTCGCCGCAACCGCGCTAGGCTCGCAGTGTGGACGCACACATAGGCTTATTCATGCTCCGAAGGGCATTCTATCAAATGTCAACCGTCGACCTTTTCGGGATTGTTTCGAACGTGGCCGTCGTGCCGTGAAATCAACGGTATCTTTACAATATAAACATCCTTTGGAAGATCTGTCTCCTGTGTATCGCATTTGCTATCCTTTGTTCCGAAGAGAACGGCTTTCGTATCGGAGTGGACGGCGTAATATGTAGTGTATTGGATGATGTGACGTTTTCTTGCTCTTTAGTATTCAATGTGGTCTAGTCTGAGTACTGGTAGCGACTTATGGTATTGTGGTACTTTGATGCGGATACAGTTTGGTCTTGGAACTAATTAATTTAATTCTTGATTTATTTGTTGAGATTATGGTATATCCTATACATTATACCTATCCTTAAACTTCATAGAAATACCTCCACTCGCATTTGGGCAATAGCTTCAGAGGCTCTCATTGTTTGCCAATTGCAGTAAAAGTTTTCTTTTTTTTTACATTGCAGCTATAACAATTTAAGAAAAAAAATCCCAAAGATTTCCAACATTACCGATTTGTTCTATTTCCTCCATTAGAGACCTGACTTTAACCATGAATGGTCAATAACCATTCCGCTTTCCTAAAGTATCAATTAGAATAAGTTTCATCCCTCTATTCAGCGAAGTCTCTCGGGGAAAGGAAATCGTTCGGGAAACTTGGCCAGTTTGACGATCGTTTTGTCAAATAGTAAGCGGCCGTGTTACCGAATATCCTATAGAAACTCAACTGTCCAAAACTTCTAATTTTGAAGATATGCCAACTTACTGGTAAATAGACTTTCAAATTGTTTGGTTGGAGACAATTGTTCTAATTTAATTGACAGTGAATTCAAATGGCCTGTTTTCCAGTTCTGGGTCTGAATGAACTATATCAACTGGTTTGTAACAGTATTGGCACAAAGTTTCAAGGACATTTATCTCAAGTTGGTTAGGTACCAGCATTTGCTACCTAAGGTCCATAGTACCTTACGCCAAAACCTTTCGACCCTCTTCTAACGTTTCTTCAAATTCTGAATACCATCAGTCAGCCATTTTTCTAACACGTTCTTTTGATTTCATTTAACGATTTACCTTTTACCAGCATTGTGAGACAAAATGAAACTGTGTTTTTAATTTGGAAGAATCAGATTTATATTTAGATGTAAAAGCCGCATCAAGTGCATTTCTGAAAGTTGATAGCAGTAAACGTAACCCTATAGCATACATATATAATTATAACATACATATATAATTATATGTATGTTAGTCCTTAAGGTATTTATCTATGGGCCAAAGTAGCCTGCAAATAA
>NWSH02000008.1:14258121-14300803 GCA_002382865.2 Heliothis virescens | reverse complement strand
CGCATACGTTGACCTGTTGTCTGTACAAATGGGGAATCTTGAATCTACCCGACAGCTAGTGAAGTGTGACTATTGACGCAGTATCTGCGGCTTCCAGCTAATACTTTATTCATAGAACTACGCTTATTACGTGACGGTAAACTTACTCATGTTGAATTTGGATTATCTTGGAATTACCTATCTACTTATTGTGTACAGAAGCCATTTAAATGTAGAAACAACTTATATGTAGTTTGGAATTTAGACACTCCAAAATTGCTACTAGCGTGTTCATATTCTAGATAAGCTCGCTTTTAGAGCAAACGTTTTGCATAAAAAAATAAAGTCCCTAATATTCTATGATCACTCAAAAATTATAGTGGATCCATAGCAGTACCTGTACCAGAATGGCTTTAAGAGAAATATGGTAGCAATTTGACTCACACCGTTCAAAAGTTTAAAGTGTATGTTACTCGAAATATGTAGTTTATGTTGAAAGTCCTAGTTCTCGCCTGTGTAGGTTATGGCCCGTTTAATATCATCGTATAAACTACATAAGTTTAACTATATAAACTCTTAAAAACAAAGTGCGTTCAAAATATACCTAAATTATTTTTTCATTTTCCATAAATAAAAAAAATCTGACCATGGAGTTTCTTGCCCGTCTTCTCCATAGGAAACTACTTTTGGGAGGGCAATTAGAATCAACTTTAGTTAAGCTTGTAAAGGCCAAAATGAAATAATAATTTGACTTTAAAATTGTTTAGTCTGAAAATTTCACGAAAGCGTTTATAGCTTTTCTCCGCCTACAAAAAGACCATTCAAATTATTTCATCAAAGCCTTTCGTACTCTAATACTACGTTACAAAGTGTTCCATCCCGAATTGAACGTACGACATTAAAAACAGTTCGTGGTGTTAGTACAAGTCGAGTGTAATTTGCAATCAAGGAGCTACGTAAGCTGAGTGAGTGAATGTAGGGGGAGAGAACAAAAAGTGTCCGCACGGTTACCTACCCACGATAAGACGCGCTACTTTTGACATTTAGTGAGCGGGTAACCCATTGTTTTTAAAGGAGAAATAGGCTTTTTGCTCTCTGTCTATTTTATTCAGTGTGACTTTCACTTTTTTGGTATTGCGGAAATTGGACACGTTTTTTATGTTTTCTTCGTGTGTTTTTCGTGTTATGGTAACACTTTTATGTGCGTAAATTGAGGCTATTATTGTTGTTATTATTTATTTAGCTGTCCAACTACGTAATTATTTGTGAAGAAGATCGGAATAGAGCTGAATATATAATGATATTCTAGAATCCTATTTCATTTCTATTAGTCAATCCAAGAAACAGATAGCACTACTTTCAAAAAATTAAGGCGTTTCACGTCATTGACCTAAAAAACTTTTATATTAGAACAATACAAAACAAACGTCAAGCTGTCACTACATATAAGCCACCGAACTAGGTTACCTTTACGTGTGTAAGCAGACAACAACGTGTCTCGCATCTGGATTGTCAAAAACAATCTCGCGCATTACTGGCCCGTAATAATATTGCTTTGGCTCTCGTGGGACCTGTTGCCGTAGACGAAACCACGGGTTGCAGTTTTTACTAGAAGAACCTTTTTCCTCATCTAATATACTAATACTAAGCTGAGAGAATTCAGAACTACTGACCTGATTAAGAAATAAAAAACAGACAGAGCATTAGCCTTTTATCGAGGAAGAAGGCTACTTTTTATCGAGATACGAGAATGTTTTTTTGTTAGCATAAAGACTATTAGCCAATTGACGTCTTGTTATTTTTTGTTGTTTAAACTGCCATGTAAATAAATAAGAAAATTTTTTCATCTTCGTAAAGACCGATAAGTCACATCTAGTACTATATAAAAAGTATCAATGTACACTTCGTTTCCCCCACCACTTGTCCGTCTGTCAATTTGCTCGACCAATGAGATCGGCCGGCCGCTGGCCCGCGGGGATTAAACTCCTTATTGATTATATCGTCCCCTTTTTTATATAAACGATATACACAAGGTATAAAGTAAGTATGATATATTAGACGTAATTAGTCGATACACGCAAGTCTTTATAGTAATGTGCTGTTATTTTATCGCAAATTGGTAAGTAATAACCACTTTAGCGAATTTTGTACCAGTATTCAGGTTGTCCGGTGGACTTCGGTTCCACTACTGATGGTTAGTGACACATGTTCAAAACATGTTCAACAAGCCAAGTATTGACACAAGCTTTTAAATCGGCTCCCTCCAATTGGGCTCCACTGTTGAACAGTGAGACCACTTACGTAGGTATATTACGTTGGTCACCTCGGTGGTCTACGACTCAATTTTAAACGAAAATAGTTACAAAGTCAAGGTTATTATTTTTATACCCGCGTTTCGTAAGTAATCTATCTTTCTGTACCCGATTAAATATAGCCCTTGCTACTTGGCAATAGTTTGGCTTTTCAACAGTGAAAAAAACAAAATCTGCTCACTAGTTTTGCGCCACACAAACAAGAAATAAAAATCTTCATATTTATTACTTTAGACCTAATACAAAAATCTGCTTACAGCTCACACTGTCCCACATCCCGAATCATCCCAAACTATATATGATTTATAAAACCAAGGGTCCGTTATTGGTACCACTATAGACCAGTTCAACCTCCTTTTGATGTTCGCGTGATGAGACCCAAACATTATCAATTTGGGATTTGTTGCGACCAAAACGGGGAATGAAAATGTAGGACGAATTGTATGAACCCAACTTGATTACCTGGCTTCGTACCTATTGGAGTTGTTTTGTGTTTTGGATGGGTTAAACTGTATGTTATTAATATTTCGGATGTTTGGAATTTGAATAAGGATCTTTGCAGGACATAATAGGTTAAAATCTGACTAAATAGGCTAATACAAACGCTAGATATGGTTTTGTTTTGGAAGAGCTCATGGCTAATCAAGAGCTGTGTTAAGTTAAGCAACCTTGGTCCGGTTCCACGGATGACCATCTCATGACGATTCTTCCGTGTTTGGAAAACGAAAAGTTTGGTGGATCTGGCCGTTATTTCAACATAAGTAGCCAGTAAGTCTGACAACCAATAGAATTATTAAAAATGCTATGCATCACACAAAACAAAACATACAAACATACATCCATATAATATAACTACAATAAAAGCTTGCAATAAAAACCATTTCTAAATAGTGTAACTTTATTTTACGTTTAAGCCTGTTTGAATTTGTTTCACTCCTTATGTCTGCCGGTAGACTATTCAATAAATAAGGTATTCTCTTTTTTAAGGTTCTATCACCAAAGTAGTTGGTGACTCTGGGTACGTTATATTATCAATTATACAATTATCACTATACCTAAAACTAAAGGCCATTTTCTGACCAGCGGCGGTTTAACTATCCAATTTTAAGGGGTTTTCAGTTTATATTGTAAAGCTGAAAAGTTGGTTTGAACGCGCTGATCTCAAGAACTACTGCTCCCATTAAAAATTCTTCAGGGCTAGATAGCATTTTTGTCATAGACGGCCATAAGCTACTTTTTATCCGAGTGCGCAGACTTGTTTCTGTCAGCACAGAAACTAGTGAAGAGATAAACTTTAGATAAAGGTGCTCAGAAACCAGCCATAACCTTCCTACAAAATATTTATGAGTTATGAGAGTAAGGGAATAGGGAGTGCATCTGTATCTGCGCAAATACTTGTGCACTATAATATGTCCTGCGCAGCTAGCTGATCTCCATACATGAGAACAGCCGCCGTGGCCGATAATCGGCTAGGACGCCATCATCATCATCTTACAAAATATGGTTGCTAATAAAGTTTCTCGAATATTTTCCATATATCTTTCAGATATAATATTAGTGTAGCCGAAAATAAAACGAACATGATTTTTTAAGCCCACCAACACGGAAGCAAGATTTAATCCTATTTATGATTATTCTATAATAAGCTTAATATATGTGGAAATAAGTAGGCTAATTGCTAATCATGAATATTATTAAATTGAGGGAGATAGAATCGTTAATTCTTCAAAAACATCGTCGTATAAACTTTGATATATTAATTGTATGCTTTATTATCCTCACTTCCTTACTAATATTACAAGTAAATGCTGAAACTTCTGAACCCGTTTTAATGAATTTTGATACACAAGTAGTGTAGAGCGTGAAAAAAGGCATAACTTTTATCTGGGTGCGAGAAATCGTTCCCTCGAGAAGTCGGGATGCGGATGAAATCCTATGTATGTAACTCTGAGTACTTTCACTGCACAAATTTTGAATTTCTGTTTTATTGACAATCTTAAAAAATCCACCTGCAACCAAGGCGATTTCTATTTTCTTCAACCTCGATACAGAACTGACCACAAGAAAATTTTGAGCAACGGAAAATTCCTCATCTCTATTGATAGAGAAAAAATCCTTTAGCCACATTCAACAAAGACGTATGTAAGTACAGACAACAGCACATCAAGTTACTACAATCTGTCAAATTTCTGCAATCGATTTTCAACCTTATCACAATGGAGGTAGGTTAATGTTCGATTGGTAAAATTTGACAGATTCGTATACGTTGACCTGTTGTCTGTACAAAGTGGGAATCTTGATCTACCCGACAGCTAGTGAAGTGTGACTATTGACGCAGTATCTGCGGCTTCCAGCTAATACTTTATTCATAGAACTACGCTTATTACGTGACGGTAAACTTACTCATGTTGAATTTGGATTATCTTGGAATTACCTATCTACTTATGTGTACAGAAGCCATTTAAATGTAGAAACAACTTATATGTAGTTTGAATTTAGACACTCCAAAATTGCTACTAGCGTGTTCATATTCTAGATAGCTCGCTTTTAGAGCAAACGTTTTGCATAAAAAAATAAAGTCCCTAATATTCTATGATCACTCAAAAATTATAGTGGATCCATAGCAGTACCTGTACCAGAATGGCTTTAAGAGAAATATGGGTAGCAATTTGACTCACACCGTTCAAAAGTTTAAAGTGTATGTTACTCGAAATATGTAGTTTATGTTGAAAGTCCTAGTTCTCGCCTGTGTAGGTTATGGCCCGTTTAACTATCATCGTATAAACTACATAAGTTTAACTATATAAACTCTTAAAAACAAATGGCGTTCAAAATATACCTAAATTATTTTTTCATTTTCCATAAATAAAAAAAATCTGACCATGGAGTTTCTTGCCCGTTCTTCTCCATAGGAAACTACTTTTGGGATGGGCAATTAGAATCAACTTTAGTTAAGCTTGTAAAGGCCAAAATGAAATTAATAATTTGACTTTAAAATTGTTTTTTAGTCGAAAATTTCACGAAAGCGTTATAGCTTTTCTCCGCCTACAAAAAGACCATTCATAATTATTTCATCAAAGCCTTTCGTACTCTAATACTACGTACAAAGGTGTTCCATCCCGAATTGTACGTACGACATAAAAAACAGTTCGTGTTAGTACAAGTCGAGTGTAATTTGCAATTCAAGGAGCTACGTAAGCTGGATGGAGTGGAATGTAGGGGGGGGAGGAACAAAAAGTGTCCGCACGGTTTTACCTACCCACCGATAAGACGCGCTACTTTTGACATTTAGTGAGGCGGGTAACGCCATTGTTTTTAAAGGAGAAATAGGCTTTTTGCTCTCTGTCTATTTTATTCAGTGTGACTTTCACTTTTTTGTGGGTATTGCGGAAATTGGACACGTTTTTTATGTTTTCTTCGTGGTGTTTTTCGTGTTATTTGGTAACACTTTTAGTGTGCGTAAATTGAGGCTATTATTGTTGTTATTATTTATTTAGCTGTCCAACTACGTATATTTTGTGAAGAAGATCGGAATAGAGCTGAATATAATAATGATATTCTAGAATCCTATTTCATTTCTATTAGTCAATCCAAGAAACAGATAGCACTACTTTCAAAAAATTAAGGCGTTTCACGTCATTGACCTAAAAACTTTTATATTAGAACAATACAAAACAAACGTCAAGCTGTCACTACATATAAAGCCACCGAACTAGGTTACCTTTACGTGTGTAAGCAGACAAACAAACGTGTCTGCATCGATGTGTCAAAACAATCTCGCGCATTACTGGCCCGTAATAATATTGCTTGGCTCTCGTGGGACCTGTGCCGTAGACGAAACCACGGGTGCAGTTTTTACTAGAAGAACCTTTTTCCTCATCTATAATATACTAATACTAAGCTGAGAGAATTCAGGAACTACTGACCTGATTAAGAAATAAAAAACAGTTTTAGACAGAGCATTAGCCTTTTTATCGAGGAAGAAGGCTACTTTTTATCGAGA
Source organism: Heliothis virescens (assembly GCA_002382865.2). Lineage (NCBI taxonomy): Eukaryota > Metazoa > Arthropoda > Insecta > Lepidoptera > Noctuidae > Heliothis > Heliothis virescens. Next base: position 14,294,509 of record NWSH02000008.1, on the reverse strand, counting down.
TACGAGAATGTTTTTTTTGTTAGCATAAAGACTATTTAGCCAATTGACGTCTTGTTTTTTGTTGTTAAACTGCCATGTAAATAAATAAGAAAATTTTTTCATCTTCGTAAATGACCTGATAAGTCACATCTAGTACTTATAAAAAGTATCAATGTACACTTCGTTTCCCCCACCACTTGTCCGTCTGTCAATTTGCTCGACCAATGAGATCGGCGGCCGCTGCCCGCGGGATTAAACTCCTTATTGATTATATCGGTCCCTTTTTATATAAACGAATATACACAAGGTATAAAAGATAAGTATGATATATTAGACGTAATGAGTCGATACACGCAAGTCTTTAAGTAATGTGCTGTTTATTTTATCGCAAATTGGTAAGTAATAACCACTTTAGCGAATTTTGGTACCAGTATTCAGGTTGTCCCGGTGGACTTCGGTTCCACTACTGATGGTTAGTGACACATGTTCAAACATGTTCAACAAGCCAGAGATATTGACACAAGCTTTTAAATCGTTCCAATTGGGCTCCACTGTTGAACAGTGAGACCACTTACGTAGGTATATTACGTTGGTCACCTCTGGTGGTCTACGACTCAATTTTAAACGAAAAATAGTTACAAGTCAAGGGTTATTATTTTTTATACCCGCGTTTCGTAAGAATATCTTTCTGTACCCGGATAAAATATAGCCCTTGCTACTTGGCAATAGTGTGGCTTTTCAACAGTGAAAAAAACAAAATCTGCTCACTAGTTTTGCAGCCAACAAACCAAGAAATAAAATCTTCATATTTATTACTTTAGACCTAATACAAAAATCGCTACAGCTCACACTTTGTCCCACATCCCCGAATCATCCCAAACTATAGATGATTTATAAAACCAAGGGTCCGTTATTGGTACCACTATAGACCCAGTTCAACCTCCTTTGATGTTCGCGTGATGAGACCCAAACATATCAATTTGGGATTTGTTGCGACCAAAACGGGGAATGAAAATGTAGGACGAATTGTATGAACCCAAACTTGATTACCTGGCTCGTACCTATTGGAGTTTGTTTTGTGTTTTGGATGGGTTAAACTGTATGTTATTAATATTTGGGATGTTTGGAATTTGAATAAGGATCTTTGCAGACTAATAGGTTAAAATCTGACTAAATATTTGCTAATACAAACGCTAGATATGTTTTGTTTTGGAAGAGCTCATGGCTAAGTCAAAGCCATGTGTTAAGTTAAGCAACCCTTGGTCCGGTCCACGGATGACCATCTTGTCATGACGATTTCTTCCGTGTTTTGGAAAACACGAAAAGTTTGTGGATCCTGGCCGTTATTTCAACATAAGTAGCCAGTAAGTCTGACAACCAATAGAAATTATTAAAAAGTGCTATGCATCACACATAACAAAACATACAAACATACATCCATATAATATAACTACAATAAAAGCTTGCAATAAAAACAATATGCGTCGCCTCTCTTCTCATATAAGAGAAAATATTCGGCGCTCTAGTGTGCGGATGAAAATTCCGTTTTGGACCCAAAGGGATGGCCATTCACTAAATTCTTGAGCACTTGTTTATATGAATGTCACGCTAGATGAAAATAAGTTGTGCGTAGTACGTAAATTTTGTATTAAAAGAGCTTATCATAAAATCTTTAAGTATGTCAACATTCTGTATTTGGCTATTGCATAAAATAATTAAGCCACATACTTAATTAACTTCAAAAACAGTAACAATGTAAACTATGCAATCTATCTTTAAGTATAGTAGGTATAAACGACCGCAGGTTAACCTACCAAAATTGGTCAAAATTTTACCAATCGAACATTAACCTTCCACTGTTGTGATAAGAATAAAATCTATTGAAGAAATTTGACATATTAAGGTAGGCTGACCTGCTGTCGTCTGTACAATTATATATAGGTGTATTCATTTTGGTAACCTCATAAATACCTGTGAACATTTTTAACCTAATTAATTCCAAACAACATAACATTTTTAAAATCAAGCTAAAACTTCTCCAAGCAGCAAATAGTCAATATCCTAACACAAAACCGTATACTGAAAATGAAATCGAATATTCACACGATCTGCAATTAGCACACTACACATCTGACTACTTCACAACTTGCACAAAGTACAAAGCATTTGTAATCGGGTTAAAACTGGAAAGCGCGAGAGCTTAGGTAAGCCACGTATTTATCGAATTAGTGAAAAATACGTGCCCGAATTTTGGGCGGGCACGCGTTTGTTACCAATATAGGATAGTATTGGCAATTGGTTTGATTGGCTAATAAACTTGACTGTTTCAGACTATTTTTAGCAGGAATAAATATCACCATCATCATCCTGCCCTTATCCCAATTTATTTATTTGGGGTCGGCCTAGTGTTTAATTTACTTATTAATTGTCGTCTCCTATTGATGGCATAACGTTGAAGTTCATCTATACATGTAGACTTTTCTATGCATGTTAACATATTCCTAATCGCACCGTTATATGTTTATTGCGCAGGTTGCATTTATTTCTAAACGATAAACATTATCAAAACTGTATTGTTTAATTAAAAACACCGCCAGCATTTTATGAACTACATAGTAAATTGCTAATTTTGTTCCCTTAACTACCACAAAATGGCGGGCATTACCAACTAATTATCACAACAGCGTGCCGGGTGACAAAACTGTTCCCTATGTTTTCAACACACACGAGCCGAGTTAACTAACTTGCATTTTTATCCAATTACCCACGCCTTTGTGAGGCTGTGTTCTGGCAAAATAAACCGCTATATAATAATTAGAGGAATGAGAATAATTTCATAAGTGCCTCTCCCGTTTGCTTTTGTTGATAGTGAGAAAATAATCCGATAGCTTATCGTATTTATCTTACGATTAAAAATAAAACAACTGCAACGAATGTTTTATGCCTTTGTGTCATTTAAGTGCCAGTTTCTAAAAGTATCCATATTTTTTATTGTTATTATTTCGATTAAAATACATAAATAGTTAATTAATTAAAATTTTATTTAGTTTAGACATTTGTTATTTTGCGTTGTGTTTTTGAGTGTGTACTTCGTGGAATACCGCCTTCAAATGGACAAACAACCTTTAATTTCCTTTATTTCTTTTATAAACTAATCCACCACTCCAACTAAAATAAAATAGCCTAATCACGAAACATATAAAACTGCTAATAGAGTGCGCTAGTCCGTCCACAGAGCGTTTTTATCAAATTATCGTGCAGCCTGGCAACTTGCCACGTTTGTGCAATATGCGTACTATTGACGTGTTAAATACTGTTTTGTTTATGTAGGAAAGAACCTAATTTATTTATATGTATGAATTAATTCAACCTGATGTGATGAAGTTTGAGTGTTTGATACACTCTCACGCAAAAACTACTGGGCGAATAATGATGATTCTTAGCAGTAATACGGCTTATACATGAGCATAACATTTAGGCTACTTTTATCTAGGTGCAGAAAGAACTTAGTTCTCTGGGGTGTGGGTGAAACCGCGGAGAACTGGTTGTATCCTTACATTATCACCGATCTCTTCTACAAGAGATCTAGCTTATGACGGGTTGGCGATATCAAACTGGTTAGGCTAGTTCCCACATAATATTTTCCCTAACACAGTATGATACCCACATGTTTAATTTCAAAATCGTATAAACTATATTAGTCCATAATAAGTACCAAAAACCGGCCAAGTGCGAGTTGGACTCGCGCGCGAAGGGTTCCGTACCAAGCTGTAGTTCTACGCTTGAGTAACAGATGGCGTTGTATTCAAATTGCACTGTCTTTATAATTTATTGTATGGGGACCCCCCTTAATATATAACTTTTTTTAATTTTTAGTATTTGTTGTTATAGCGACAACGAAAATACATCATTTGTGAAAATTTCAGGTTTCTAGCTATCACGGTTAATGAGATACAGCGTGGAGACAGACGGACAGACAAACAGACAGACAGACAGACAACGAAGTCTTAGTAATAGGGTTCCGTTTTTACCCTTTGGGTATGGAACCCTAAAAATGCTGGACCAATGAGTAACAACTAACTTAACTACTGAGTTTTTAGACTTTTATTATAAAAGATTGCGACGAATTGAGAACCTCCTCATTGTTTGGTCGGTTAACTACGAAGAAAATAGTAATAAATGTTTAGTTTTAAACTAGATTTTTTTATAATATTATCCTGCAGCTTGGCACCGTGCCACGTGGTTCTATCGGCAGTATTAAATACATGGCGCTTGTTTATGTGAATATTAACGTTATGAATAACGTTTCTATTATGTTGGTCGAGGTGTATTGTTGCTGTATGCTTTATGGATGGAAATAGTTGTTTGAAATATTGAGCAAGAGTGGCTAAATGTTTTTAGTGATCTTTCTATAGAAATTCCATGAATTGTTTTTTTAAAGATTTAATACAAGTAATCTTAGTCAAACGAGCATTTAGGTCAATCTATTTTACAGTGTCTTTCAGTTAAAATAAAGGGCATCTTAAAATTCTGTATTCAAAACAATGCAGTTACTTCTAAACAATATGCTTCAGGGCTACGTATGTATAGCCATTTTGAAGCTCGAGCAAGCCAAATATTTGCTGTCTGGGGGTAGTTTCCTATCAAGTTGTTTTGAGGTATGTATGAGTACTATTTTTCACTTTACCATGCAATAGCGAATAAAAGCATATTATTATTGCATTACATTATATACCCACGGGAAAAACAAAATTAAATACACAAACAAATCGATTAGTACAGTCACCAACAAAAATAAAACTTCAAAGCGAATAAACAGAAGTAAAGCCCAACATAATCAGAGTTTCAACGCGATAATTATTTAGTTAGCGACTGTACCGTCCGGCTAACTAATGTACGCCATTACACCGCTCGTACGCTCGCTTTAACTGTACGTAAAGGTGACGCTATAGTGTTAGATGAGCGGAATGAAGTGGAATAATCTAGAAGTTTTTGTAGCTACAAGTTGTTGTATTAAATAAAAAACGTTGTGATTTAAATACGGTACCTCTGAGATTTTGCTTTTTTATTTACCATAGGATTAGGCAAACTATTCTATTAACTGTAGTAGGAAATGTTTCTGATTGCTATTATTTTAGATCGATATAAATAACTATGTAAAGGTAAAAGAAAAACTTAGAGTTTTCTTCACAGAACCTTTACTTTATCTCAACTACATATACCTAGAAATCCATCTGGATTTTTGTATTTTTATACATATTATTGTAAGAATCATACCACTTGTCGTCGTGTTTCATGTTTGTATCAAAAGGCAATAAATTAGGAATTTCTGTAATAAGTGCATATATAAAGCACACTGCTGTAGCATACATTATACAATATGTACTTCTACAAGTACAAGTCGAATGTACTCAACTGAGCACATGTAAACAAACCCAAGCACGCCCGCTCCCACTACCACCTAGCCTACATACAAACGTATTCCCGCGACCCCGCCCGGGGTAGTTTGTCACTGGTATTTCAACGTTCGTTGTTTTACGTCTGCGTCAGTCGTGCTATACTTTTTAACCTTCGATATTGTTCTATGCAAAACTTTTGTTGAATTTTGTTCCTGGTAGCTGTCTTAGGTTAAGATTTATGTGCTCGACTGCACCTAAATTTTTCGTGTTTTTAGTTAGTACAGAAGTTTTGCCTTTGTCGGTTTTTTTATTATTTTTTTTGTTACTATTCATTGCTGTGTATGTTTTATTTAGTTCTTCTCTTAGAAGGTAGGTACTTTAAGGAACAATTCTCCTTAGATATCTGAAGATAGAGCTTATTAATACTAAAACTAGCTTCTACCAGCGGCTTCGCCGGCTTCCCGAGGGAACTATTTCCCGTACCCGGATAAAAAGTAGTTCCTATGTTGTTCCTCAGCGTCTATTCTATCTCTGTACCAAATTTCATCAAAATCGGCTCACTGGTTTAGGCGTGAAAGCGTAACAGACAGAGTTACTTTCGCATTTATAATATTAATAGGGATTGTATCCCATTCCAGGATTTCCGTTTACTTTTTTGTGGAAACATTCACGCAAAATACGAAAAAAATACATCTTAAAGAGCAGGTAGAAAAAATCTTAAACACGTTCATTGAAACGCACAAACTACGAGAATGTTCTATAGCATCGATTCGCCAAACCATTTGGATGGAAACCTCAAACCGTGTACACAGAACAGTGCATTGTGTTCTGCATCAAGAATCCATTTAACATTAACGAACACACACTCTGTTGCAGGGTTGACACGGCATTCGTCAAAATCTTTGGCATAAATGACCCCGTATTCTCTGAAAAACTAAATGCAAAAGTACTTATAACGAACTTTACTCCGGTTCCGATGACAGGTAACTTTACCCAAATATCTACTTCAATCATCAAGGAATAAATTAATAAAAATTGACTACTAGGGACAATAGTAGCTGACTTCGTAGCGACATAGTGTACATCAGCAGCAGGTCAACGTATACGAATATGTCAAATTTTACCAATCGAACATTAACCTACCTCCATTGTGATAAGGTTGAAAATCTATTGCAGAAATTTGACAGTTTCTGGTAACTTGATGTACTGTACAAAAGAAACGCTAGTAGCTGACTTCGTAGCGACATAGTGTACTTATCCGCGTAACAAAAGAAAAACATATTTAATTAACCCGACCAAAACAACAGCTGTACCACAATTACACACAAAACAAATAAATAACAAAACAGTTAAAGTAAACACTACAAAGCAAGAACAAGCTCAACCCTAACATTACGGAATATTTGTACATTTCTCTTTGTAAAACACAATATGTGGAATTAATTACCAGAGCTTACCTGCGGCGCAGTCGCACGACACAACTAAACGTCAAATGACGTCATCGCTTCTAATACGTCATTAGTAATTACTAGTTGGTATACCTTATTAATGTTGGATGTAGTACATATTGAATTTATGTATGTATACGTTACGTTTCGATTTGCAAATGTAGAAGTTAATATTGATGATCATACAATGGAGGTGAAGCCATATTAAAAGACTAGCTTCCGCCAGCGGTTTCACCTGCCTTCCCGTGGGAACTACTGCGCGCAACCGGATAAAAAGTAGCCTATAGCCTTCCTCGATAAATGGGCTATCTAACACAGAAATAATTTTTCAAATCGGACCAGTAGCTCCTGAGATTAGTGCGTTCGAACAAACAAACCAACAAATTCTTCAGCTTTATAATATTAGTATAGATGTATGTATACTGTTGAGTACTTGTGATTTTTAAATATGATACGCCTCTGCCTAGGCAAGGTACAGACAACAGTAGGTCACGGTACCCGAATGTGACAAATTTTACCAATCATACATTTACCTACCTGTATTGTGATAAGGTTGAAGATCTATTGCAGTGTGATAGTCCTGTCGTCTGTACTACTAGCTTCATGTTCGCTCATCTTCTATACTTATTAAAAAACCAAGTCCCCCGCCGTGTCTGTCTGTCTGTTCGCGATTTACTCGAAAAGTACTGAACAGATTTTCATTCGGTTTTCAACAATAGATAGAACAATTCTTGAGGAGGGTTTTAGTGTATAGTAAGTTTATGTTTTGTACAAACCAACGCCGATCGGGAGCTTTCCAGGAAGCGAAGCGAGGGCGGGCAGCTAGTAAAATATGAAGGTATTTCAAAAAACCCTAACTAATTTTGTCATCTCAACAAGACAGATGACAACACAAATCCAATGGTTAACAACCTTGAAAACTTATTTCAAAACTCCACCGTTTCAAAATACCTTTTCAACGTCTAAAATTATCCACTATCCAAGTACCTATTTAACCAGCAATTCAAGCATATTCTTGAGCTCAAGTCTCTAAAAAGACTATCACCTAAATAGTATCTTCACTTAACAAAAGGGTAATTTCAACAAAATTAGCTCAAAGGGAATTACTACATAACAGAAGCTAGATGTACGTCTCAACGACTTATCTTATGTAATAGAAGCAGCTAATGCGCTCCTGAGACGCATTTAAAATAATGATATCTTCTACTTTAATAACATCCTAGTTTTAGTGTCGTTTTACGATGTTTCTTGTGAAGGAAGGTTTGTGTTCTCATGATTGGCTGCGTTTGAAGAAAATCGTGTTGAAAGTTTAAGTAGATTTGGCATGAATTTTAGGAAATAAAGTTGTCATTTTGCTGTAGTACCTATTTGCTTTTTGATATTTATTATGTTAGATTATATGAACTTACGAGTAGTCGATGAATTAACGATGTAGGTATTAATAAAGTAATTTATGCTGTTATTTCTCAAGTTCCTTCTTTAACATCAGTAGGTACAGACAGCACATCAAGTTACCACAATCTGTCAAATTTCTGCGATAGATTTAACCTTGTCACAATTGTGGAAGGATGACCGGCTGTCGTCTGTACATAGATTATAGTCATTTAGTTGACAAATCGCTTTCTTAAATACTCCTAGGTTTTCGACTTCCAGTTTCATTCCAAAAACAATCACAAATCTCTTAGTTACCTTCCTCATATGTCGAATTCTGTGTACCGTATTGACCTACTCTCCCAGTCCATTAAGCACTTAGAACAATCAAATATGAACGTGTTCCAGTAGTACACAAGACGCTTATGACCAATCAGCCGCTTGACAGCGCTTTGAAGCGCTTGGCCTATATCAGTCGTATATGGAATGTATATGAGACATAGTCTAGCAAATGATGGACTAGTTCGCTCAAATGGCATAAGGTATTGATGGCTTACGTGAGTCGTGTTGCTAGTCTGTGGCAGTAAATGCGCAGTCTTTTGGTACCACTATTTTGTAATAGATATGTAGATTTCAATTAATAGAACTGTTAGTTATTTTTAAACTATATGAACGGCTTTAGCTATTAATGCTTTTTAAGCAAACTATTAACACATATTGTACAATTTCAAATTATTTTGAAAAGATAAAACGTTTAATCATTTATTTCCATTTAATTACTTGTCAACTTACTTACATGAATAATATAACTCAACAAAAACCATATAAACCCTTTCCAATCAGAAAAAAAACCACCCATCTGTACAGTCAGACACAGCAAAACGGAACCACAAAATCATTCAGTTGATACAAAAGAGACGAGTGTAAAAGAATTAATAAAGGCGAGCAAGGTCGCGGCGCGAGCCACTGTGACCGACTCGTTAATCAATTAGCCGCTTGTTTCCACTCAAATTAACGCTACGGAAGCTTTTAGAGGCCTTTAGAACAGCGATCGGGAAATTATTTATTTAGATTGATGAAATATATATATTCTTCTGAATTGTCAGGTACTTTAAAATTGGTCTCATGACTAATACATTTTGGCATGATGATTGCCTCTGTGCTTGATGCAAAATGTTTTGGAACATACCAAAACATTTTGTATCAAGAATTAACTGATGAATATTTTCTCGATAAAAATAGCCTTTTTATCGTCCCACTGCTGGCTAAGGGCATCTTCTGACACAGAGAATAATTAATAATAATTAAATCTCTCATTCAGTCATTTGCAAATGCGTGAATAAGAAACAAATAATTGAAAAAGCTCACGCGGTTTTCATAGCCACAGACACCAATGTTCCGGATCATATAACCCTTCACTGGTCACCCTTCCTCCTTCGTTTGCTTTTATTCTAATCAACTGTTGATTGATTCTTCCGTTAAACAAATCAGTCGTTTTAAATTCTTTGGTTGTTTTGGGAAAGTTTTTGTAGCTTGATTTTGTTAAAATGCAACTGACAGTAAAATTGTATTTCGTTTTATAATCTTAATTTTGTATTCTAAATGAATTTAGTCATTGTTTTATATACCATAAAACATATTTTATGTATATAAAAAAATATACTTAAAAAGGCTTATTTTCATTCAATTATACCAATAAAGCTTAACAAAGCCCACGAATTCAGCACTAAATTCTATCTAACTGAAAATAAATTAGATAAACACAAACAAACGGTGTTTCAGATAACCAAACTCAACATTTACCCAATCAGAACAGTCCTCAACATTCAATAAAGCGTTTAGTTCACAAAAGACTTTTAAAGCCGGCCATTAACGAACAAATTAAAGGACTTTATTCATTCGAAAATTGCTTTCATACTTGCGCACATTAAATCGAACGGAGTCCATTGTCCGAATCAACGTTTGATAAGCTTATTACCACCGCAAAAGTCCACGAAATTAATTAGTCTCGGGTCACGGCGACCCGCAGTGGCCCATTGACGGTTAATGTTGTGGAACAACTTCGGAGCGAGCGCGATTTATCACGTGCCGAAGAAGGGTTGTGCTAACGTCATTTGTTTTGTGTCACATTTGATTTTGGAATGGCATGTGTTTTGTTTTATTCCGATGTTGATTGGTTGGTTTTCTGTTAGTGTTTCTTTTTCTAATTGTATGTTTCCTTCATTTGTTCTTTGTTTCTTTGTATGAGAAGAGGGTTGTTCCCGGCAGTGGAACAAAAACAGATGGTGATGATGTTACTTTAAATTAATTGTCAAACCACTCCCGAAAAATAACTTTCAATAATATTTACTTAGTTAAGTTTAACATCAAAGACGTTATTTAAATGTTCTGCATTTAAAGTTGTAAATTAAATTTTAAGTGCCAGTTTCACAGGTTGCAGCTAAAGTACTAGATAGCTATCTGGCAGATCATGTCATAGAAAAGTAATCAAAATTAATAACATTTATATGGCACCATCTATCAAATTGCTACTTAAAAATTTATCTGTGAAACTGGCCGTAAATAGACATTAAAATCATTTTTAACCACGATAAACGAACGACTCAGAATACGGAAAACTTTTCTACAAATCTGCAATATCCAAGCTTATGACATAAAAAGCAAAAAGTTTAACTTCGCTGTCACCCATACCTTGTCACCCACCCATCAGATATAACCCACAGCTAGTACGTGAAATTTGTGCTTCGTTATTCAGCTTTTAAATCAATGTGTTGTTGATAAAAAGCCAGTGGCACTCACTAACGACCCATCGACACGACAGCGTAACAGGGGTTGTTCGAAGAAACCAACTTATGAAACACTAGCTCTTTCTTGCGGTTTTACTCACGTCCTAAGGGAACTTTTATTTGTCCCGTACCCAGATAAAATTTAGTTCTGCTCCTCGAGGATAACATGGCTGGCATGGTTTGGGCAATGGGCGAGAAATGGAAAAAAAAAGATTTTGTGCATGAATATGGATGGATATTGTGGAAGGTGAAGACTAAAGAAGTGGAAGGAGAATACCAAAGAAAACAATGGATGAATGTTACTTATGAGATGACAGCAGATAGAAGAGTGTGGAAGGAGAAAACATGCTGCACCAACCCCTAATAAATTGGGATAACAGCAAGAAGATGATGACGTTACTCGTGGATAGTGTAGCTTCCCAACAATCAAATAAATTTTCAAATCGGTTCAATAGTTTGAGAGTCTATTCAATGCAAACAAACAAACAAATCTTTCATCTACACAAGTAAAGAAAATATTCACTTATGCGACCCTTTTTCTTGTAATGTACGTTAAGTAATAAAGTGTCGTTTTTTATTAATTATTTACGTGCAGGCTCGTGTCGAAGGAAACTATTAGTGATTTTATAACGTTCGGTGTAAGTTTAAGTGCTGTGAATTATGTTACGAGTTAGTTTACTTTGTTGATTAGATTTCGCAACAATGGAGTACGAGAATTGTTTTTAAATGCAAATTGGAAAAACTGGTTGCTTTATTTCAACATAGGTGGAAGATTTTTTAAAGGAAGTGGAGTTTTTTGTGGACAGGCTAAGAATAACATCACGTATGATATTTAAACAAAGATGACATTTCATAATTTTCAGACATGATTTTAAAATTGCGAAGTATTATAAAACTTTTGGTTGATAGCATGTAATTTTGACTACTGCCTACCTACCTATACATTATCATCCCCCATCCTTTTCAATTTATCCCAATTTTTGTACGGGTCCAGCGCATCAAGTATTCTTCTTGCATACCCTAACCTACACAAATAAAGCCTATAAAACATGTAAGTAATAACAAACTACCTTTATACCTATGAGGGTCATAAAAGCCTTAGATCATCAGCCAGTCTATTTGCCCGCAGCACTTAACCTGTCACCCGCTGCATTGTGCAGCCACTTTACATCCAATATTAACCCTGCAATAATTTGGCTTGCCGACAATAATTGCGCGCTCGACACTTTATTATTCAACACTTTTTCATTAACCCTTGCTTGCGATGCGGCTACTGTATTTATTATACGCATAATCTGGGTATATTTTGCCCTTTCTGGGCTGGTAATAAAAATGTTGGGGGTTGAAATTATTGTCGCGGTGCAGTTGTGAATTTTAAATTATAGGTCATTCCTGACTTCTTGTATTGCGATTATGGCCAAAGGAAGACTAATGTTATTTTCATTAAGGTTTATTTTCTTATATCAATTAAAAATCAGCAGTTTTAGCTTTTAAGAAAAATAGTAAAGTAACACATTATAAGGTCTGCATTCAATTTCAATAGAACGAACTTAAACAATTGCAGTAAACAAACCAGCCCACAGCACCATAAATAGAAAACCGGCCAAGTGCGAGTTGGACTCGCGCACGAAGGGTTCCGTACCATTATCTATGAAAAAAGTATAATAAGAATGATCAAGTGTGAGTTACTTAAGTTGCACATTATTAGTAATAGATGGCGCTACTAGTATACAATTTTGCAATTAACTAATATAAATCAACAGCCTTAATAATTTATTTTTTTAAATTTTTATTTATTTGTTGTTATAGCGGCAACAGATATACATCATCTGTGAAAATTTCAGCATTCTAGCTATCACGGTTAATGAGATACAGCCTGGAGACAGACAGACAGACAACCAACGAAGTCTTAGTAATAGGGTTCCGTTTTACCCTTTGGGTACGGAACCCTAAAAAACGATGTAAATCTCTTTACTACACTATTAAATTTTTTAATAATTCCCCCACGTGTTTCACCTCTGACCCCATGAATCTAAAACATGCACCCTTGTGTAATTATAATAAAATTCCGATTAGTCCATTATCTAAATAAGGCGAACGATCATTAAGTAGGCAGTGACGACAAAACACCCATAGCTGACCATAACGCCCATGGCTTAGACACTGTGTTTGTACCCCCATCAGATGTGGGACTCGCTATGTAGAAAGCGTTTTTTTCTAAGACTTACAGGCAGTTTCAGAGTTTCCATTTAAGGTTATGGATAGTTATCTGGCACGCCTTAGAAATTCCAATGCCAGTGCCATCTGATGATGCGATAGAAAAGAAGGCAAAACTAAAAACATTTCTTTGGGGTCATATGTCAGATAGATCTAGTACTTTATCTGGAACCTGAGAAACTAAATTAATTTTACTATTTTAATTTTGCAATTGATAGAATGGATATAACGTCCGCCAGCGGTATCACTCGCGTCTCTTAAGGACCATTCCGTGCACCTGAGTTAAAAGTAGCATATGGCCTTCCTGGATAAATGGGCTACCTAAGATCTTTATAAATGACACCTAATGCGTATTTTTGTATGTATATTTTGCCCTAGATAAAACTTACCAATACTGAAATAATACTAGCAATTGCCACCCTTAAGTTACCCGCTAACAACACAACCTTACCCAAAGGGCACATTTCCGTGACTCCCCACTATTAATTCAATTAGTACAATAAATATTTTGAATTCACCCACTCCGCAAGAATCATTATAATAATCGTATATTATGTGATATACAATATTTTTTAACGCGAAACAGTCGTAGCTCAACGCAGCTAAAGTGTGGGACGACACGCTTCTGAAATTTTTATAGTATTTATGTACGAAACGGGTGGAGTTTGTAAAAATATGGCAGTATTGATAAAATCTATTGTAGTATAAAAGTCGGGTATGAACGTATTTTGCCTCGAATGTGCTGTAAATAAAAATATTGGACTGTTATTAAGGCTGTTGGGAATGTTGCTTTATATACTTTTATTGCAATATTTTTCTTACAGTTAAAATATCAGGCTCAATAAGAAAATAATACTGATTGTTTTTAAATAAAACATTGTGACTAGACTTCTCAGAAACATCAGCATTAAGTGGCTCATAAGAAATTCAACTATAAGTAAACATTATACAGAACAAATAAATTCTCATTCTACTACCAAAATAAACCCTTATAACAAGAAATCTTCCAGAAGCAATACACAAAAATATAACTAGCATGATAAAAAAACGTTAAAGCTCTATTCTCATTACTTACATAGCGTACCCGGCTCGATGTCGCTACGCGGCTACGCGGCTACGAAGCTACGACGCTACGGAGCTACGATCGCGCGTGACCTGCTTTTGTGAAAAACTAAATAAAAAGTCTGTGGACGTACAATGGAAGTTAAACCGTTTAAGTTTTGAATGAACCGGGTTTTTTTTTGTTATTTTTGGTGAAGTAGGCTTCTGTTTGTTTTTAATAATGGGTAGTCAGACGATAGCTGTTTATTCAATGGTTGAGTATTTTAGTGGGCCAGTGTATTTTTATGTTCAAGATTTTTTGGCTTCTCTGTGTAAGAGCAGGCCTGTGCTCAGCATTGGGAAGATAAAAATGTTGATGATGATATTTTTTGGAAATCAATATATTTCTTATAACTGGGGTTAAGGAAATTTTATAATTTGTAATACAATGACGACAAGACATATATTTACATACATAAATTATTATTATTAATATTACATAATATATTCTCCACATATTTGATCAAAGTTTCCAGAAAATACTCCACGCATAAATAAATAAAAAACATATCACTACGTGGGTATTCCAAAACACATTAACGTTAATTACCAGCATTAGAAACTAAACACATGTTCCTAATTCACAGAATCCCAGCTCAAAGCGGGAAGGAAATCGGTACCTAAAACTATGCTGCAAAGTTTCAGGCTTCAGTACTAAGGCGGTTACACAAGTTTTCAATGATATGCGCATTATATTCTCAGTGAAACTGTGCTTACCGACTCATGTGAATTTGGAAGGCTTCACAAAAGCGTATATGTATGCTGGCTAGTTTGTTTTTGATCAAAAAGGTGGTAATCGAAATGTTATAGGTGCTTTTTCGTAAGACAATCTTCATTTGTTTATGACTCATGTTGCTGTCTTTAGAATTGGAACTCGGTGAAGTTTTTTTATCATGAATAATCAGGATATGTTTATTTAATACTGAACATATTATTACAGCATTGCCACATAGACTTTTTCAAGTTACGAATGTTTTTAAAGGCTATAATTTTTACACCTATGAATAGTTTACTCCATGTCGACTCAAAAAAGACAAGCAGACGTTATCATTTTCATGATGAAAACCAAAGCTCCACTACTGAATGCCACTTTTTGCCTGATTAACCCAATCACTCAATAAAGCCCAAATTGAACTAACCACTGACCATCCACTATTATAAAAACTTAAACCCCTACACAAATCTTACAACCATATATGCATACAAGTGCAAGTACACACACATTCCCAGACAATCTCTGAGCACGGTCCCACCACAAAGCCGTGCCTATAAGGCCAGGCCGCGGTTTGCATGGCCCCGCCCGCGCGACAGACGGAGGCGGCTATCGATTGCGCAGACCCCACGTAATTGCCTGCCCTTTCTTCTTATTGACAGCCAGCCTTCCAGAATCATCCAGTGCACCCGTTTTAAAATGAGAACTGGTTTTTGTTTGAGCATTTTTTTATAGAAGTAAAAATGTTTGTATTCGTAGGCTGAATTTATGACTAGGTTGGAATTGAGAGTGCCTGTAAAATACACTGTTTTCAGAATGCTTACCGGTTAATAATACTATTTTATGACGTTCACTACATGAGCGACAATATAAGAGTAACAAATACCAAATTTTACTGCCTAATTGTCCAATCTGTATCTAGAGAATCAATAGACACATGTTTTGAAAAAATACAGTAGCATCACTACGTCGAATCCATCCATTAGCAAACACCGAACGAAAAAAAAAACACGATCCAAAAACACATTTCGACACGAAAAACTCACACGAAAGCACACGAATAGTTGCGCAAAATTCCAATATTTCCCCCACCCCGTCATAAATAAACGCAGAACAATGACAGTACGGGAGAACAACAACAAAACCGTTTACACCACGTGCCACGAAAAAGTGCACACAAAGAAAATAAAATCGCCCGTACAAGTTGCGAGTTGCACATTATTAGTTTCGCAGAAGTGTGAACTCCGACCGCACGGCACCGCACTCCAGGGAGCGGAATAACCGGGGTTTATTAAAGTGTGGAACAATAAATTTAAATAAAGGATAGTTATGCGGTTCCCGTGTCCGCCACTGTAATGTAACTAATAGCCTCGTGACATCGTACGTAATGCTATTTTAAAGTTGGCTAGCCAAGTTTTTAAGAAGATTAAAGTGTCTCTGTAAATAAATTTCGAGTTTATTAGTGAAATTACAGAGATGACTCTTTACCTTTCATGATTAGAAGATACACATTGCATCACTTCAAATTAGAGTTGCAATACAACTCGCCCCATCCATATTGAGTTGTGTTTTTATTCGCATCGTCCAGCGATAACATTGTGGTCCCAGAATGAAATGTAGATAAGCAAAAATATTGCGTTTTGCGGCAATAACGCACTGGCATGTGGTAGTGTGTAAATGCTGTAATTTATTAGTCGTATGTAACTTTTAAAGTCTATTCATTTATTTACTCCCATCGATTTATTTTTAGACAAGTAAAATAACATTCAGTCAAAGCATTGCATACACCAAATTATAGAGTTCTTGTGTAACGCAAGGTCATTTAACGAAAACATAAGACACTCTATAGCACACATTTTCTAACAAATCTGAATATGTATACTTTCTCACTGGGTGATCTTCATAATACTGCTTTAAAAATACTTATCTCTTAAACCCTCATCTTAACAATTCCCTCCATCCCTTAGAATTCTCCCATATAAATTACACCAAATTAAGGTCCAACACCATAGTAAAAACTTATTGTAATGTTAGAAGTTTAGCAGTATCTTGTCGCGTAACTCCAGCTGTCCAGAGCGGTTGGTCAGACTGACGTTAATATCATGAACGGCGCTGGTAAACGGCTGTCCCTTCGCATAAACCACTGGCCTACTGTCATTCCGTGGGTTAGTACAGTCGTTGGGAATGGTGTTTATAGAATTAAATACTTTAATTGGAAATGGTGGGTTTTCTATTGTGAGAATAGTGGCGTATTTGCATACCAATATTGAATGTTTTTTTTATAATTTTAACGAGTTATTTTCATTAGTTATAGTGACTTGTGTTATTTCAGTACTTTAGTAAAAAAAAAATACAAATAATATTTTCATAATGAGTATTTGGATTTTGCAATATTTTTACGAAAATCAAATTTTTATTTAATTTCAACTATGTAGAAATTTAAATTTTTATTGCAGAAACCTGCCTGCATACATTACGTCAAACACGTACCTACTAAACTAAGACACTTATTTTTACTCCTTACCATAAATTTATAATTACTCAACTTTGAACATAATAAATTCTCCTGATTACTCAGCGTCATTTCACTCGACACTCCAAGTAAACACTTGACTGCGCGACAGTACACAGTGCCATAACAAGTTAGGCGTCAACGCAGCAGCAAATTGTTGCGGCAACATATTGTCGAAGTGAACTACTTTTTACTGACGTTGTAAATCTAGAACATGTGTCGAGTATGGCCACCGCAAGTGTAGTTGAGTCGCTATGGATGGCTTTTGTTAAGTGATTGGTGTTTATTGTCAAGATACACTCAATTTTACACCTTTTACTTTGAAATGACAATCCCTAATCGGCGGACACAGTTAGGAACATGGGTTACTTTAAAATGATAATACGCCACTTTGACCAATGGGTGATCGTATCCTAATAGCTATAGCTCTTGCAGTTTGTAATAAGTTCATGAAAATTGAAGCTGGATTGAGGGCTAATTATAAATAAATTAATAATAAAATTGACCAAATCATAAGTCTCTATCTATCAAAGATAGTCCAGTGTAAATATATGCAAATTTATGTTGATTAAGGACCGATTATTCAATTGCCTGTTTATTTTTATCTGAAGAACATGTTTGACGTTTTGACAGCTTTTGTTTATAAAATAAGCTAAACCGCCACATACATTCCTCAGATAGATTAACTGATGATTGAAATTGACCTTAAAGAACACCTTACCAAAATACCAAACCTCACCTACTCTAACCAAAACAACAATGACCTCTCGAAAAATTGGAAACAACACAGCATCACTTCAACAACCGGCGACAAACACTCGACGCCACTAGAACAAACAGTAAACTAATAATTAACTTTGAACACTCAGTTCAAATTGTGAACTTGTTTAATTTGCGCTGAAGAAGTGTCTCCCTAACGCTTAGTCACGTAATCTCCGAACTGCCTACGAGGGGGTTCGGTGAAGTTTTCGGGTTTTATTTATCGTGTTTTGTTTTTGTCATTTTGGCTAGTTTTTTTATACGTATGAGGTGAATAAAGCTGCAGTTGAATTTGACCAACCGCAACTAAATCTGACTATTGTTACTGTTTTTAAAATCATATGCCTAGTTTTTTCCCAACTGTATTGGAGTCAGCTTCCAGCTCTCACTGGATGTTGCTAAAACAGTGATTATCATGGAGCGACTGCCTGTCTGACCTCCTCAACACAGTAACCTCATCCGCATCCTGATACCCCTTTGTAAAAGCTGTTGTCAGACTTTCTGGCTTCTAAATGACATTTATAATTCATAAATATTGCCAAAGATGTTTAAAATCCTGCAGAGACCATGATGATCATTTTAGTTTACAACCATTTGACTGCCTAAAAACAATCCGAAAACAAGAAGACAAGATAACTCTCCAAACCTTTTAATACATCCCCCAAGGACAGTAAAATAACATGAAGGAATCCGTAAATCTGTAGCGATGTACAATAGTCCCAGGTGGGTTTAACGTTCTGTTAAGTAGGAACATTTCTTTAACGATCCGTCCTCCGTCGACGTGCAACGATTGTCTGCTCACCTGTTCGTGATTCTCAAACTTTTCCCGAACCCCCGAACCCCCGAACCCCGTGGAGTACTTTTGACGCGTAATGAGCACTTCGCGCCCCACTCTTAAATGTTTGCACTTTTCCAAATATTTTTAATTCCATTTTTGTATCTGATGCAGCCTGCCTTGCTTAAGTGCTTCCAATTTAGTTGGCGTTAATTGCAGCTTTGAGTTTGTTGGTACTAATTGTTTAAGGAATATGAAGTCGCTTTATGATGGTAAGACTCCTTTATTTTGTAAGGTTCGAATAAAATTCAATCTTCTAAATGTTAATAAATTTTAAAACATTTCTGCCACTATTTATTTACTCTAATTTTCAAAGTAACGGTAACATTTTAACCCATTCACTAGGCTTGGATGAACTTTATTTGCCGAGATTCACAAAATAAGTTTCGCTCAACATCAAAAGAGAACTACGTGTGAAAACATTTACTTAAATCTCCCTCTATTTACACTCCAAGTAAATTCTCACAAACTTGAGTTATAAAGTTTTCGCAGTTTGATAAACTAGATTGGATGCTAAGTAAGGATCTCTGAGCCAAGTCTAAACTTTGTCCGCACCGAATGACCTAGATAAAATAGAAATTTCACTCGCCTGATATAAGTTTTATGGACGCAATTATTTAAGAAACTATTTCTCGAATATTCCATATGAATCTTTCAGCAAGCGCAACAATTTGGTAAAGTTACAGTGTAGCAAATCCAGCACGTCAAACTAGCCAATACGGCCACAGTATACAGCGCTGCAGTAATCCAATTTGCAGTAAGTTCCAGTAAAGTTGGCCCAACTTGGTAGACTTAGTGATTTAAATTTACAACTTTGTCCATCCATACACTTGCAATTTTAACGATCAGCCGACCAACTTTAAATCAGATTTTGCTTTTAAGATGTAGGTAATAGTGTGTAGTTACCTTTGTGAATGGTAAGTCGAAAGTCGGACGACTTTTAGTATTAAAGACTTGGGTGGAACAGTTACAGTAATGTTAGGTTATGTTACTTGTGTTGTGTTTTTAGTTAAGTTTCGGGATGATGATAGTATTGTGAAAATATAAGCTGAAATTAGTTTTGGGTTTTGTTACCCCCTTGTGTTTTTCAATCTTCTTTCTAATAAAATGGATACCCATTTCGAATAGGAGTAAGTAGGTTACTATTTTACACATAACATTTTTTCAAATATTCATTTTCGTCGGGCGCCACTTAACAACTCAGTCTTAAAATAAAAATGCTTTTTAGAAGTACTATTAAAGAATGCTCACACTCAAGTCATAAAACGCGCTGTTACAAGAAACTCCAAGTAAAAATCACAAGTTTATCGGCCGTAAAAACTGTGTGAATTAACGAAAGACAAAAAGTCTTTAAAGTACATCCCTATTTCAAGTGTCGCCGTATAATTTACCGACGGTTTTTATTCCAGTTCAGTTTATGGGGCCGTTTGTGGCCAAACCTCCCTTTAAATTTACTAGCTGGTACTAAAAGAAGTATATCACTTTGAGTCACAACAATTACTCTCAAGAATACCTATTTAAAGTAAGCATTCTTGGGTAAATGTTAATTAAGTGCGCTTCGGAGAAATCGGGGGTACATTTTTTGGTTTGTATTTTATAGTGGCAGAGGAGGGTTATCCGGTATTCCGATTCTGGAATTAGCATACCGTTCTAGGGAGTTTCTATTGGGTTGAATTTAATAATGAACATTATTTTGTTTTGAATACTTAGTTTCACTCTTAAATATCTTATTGTTAAAATAAACATACTTCAATAAACTTACGAGTGAAAAGTCTATACGTTTTCCTTTTAAAGTTTACTAAACCGTCCTATAAAACACGTGTAAGTATCTACGTTTACCTACTTACAATATCTTCCATTCCCTTATCTCCAAAAAACCGAAAACAGAATACAAATTCAAGCCACCACCAAAACTCGAAACATACCTCTCCGAAAAATATTACCGTCGCATGTAATAAGAAAACACCAATTCCCTGTGTACACTCGCGTACAGTGTACTTGGAACACTGTGCAGATGGGGTAACCAATGTTTGGTTTAAATCTGAGGGCCCCTTTTCTGATAATTTTCACCTGCAACCGAACCGCGTTGTCCTGGGGCGCCCCTGCCAATTTATGAGCGAGATATCATCCGTATAAGAACGGTGAACTGTTTAAATAAGGAGCTAAGTTTAATGGAAGGTGCTATCTTCAGGTTTTTGTCGGGGGGTTCGTTAGCATTTTGGAATGAATAACGAATTAGGTATGTGAATGGATACCGATGGACAAACGACCTTTTTTAGATTAGTTGCTTGCTTAAACTTAAATATTAGCAAGGTAAGCGAAATATTTTAAGTACATGAAAATGGAACATCTTAAGTAGGTTTATGAGTGCTAAAAACATCCCGCCATGTTTCACACTACATTTAACAGATCATCCAAAAAACGTGGCCTGTACGTTACGAAGGCCGTTGTAATCTCACGAAAATGTAACTCCATTTTACATAAAATACCTTCAAAATTATTCATAGCACATCCAGGCTCCTATATCCCGCAAGAGGGTGAAGTGTCGCTTACAATATTACGATGTTAACCACAGAGGACGATTTACATAATTCATTCAGCCGTGATCCGAACCCCGTACCTTGGGTGGCGCACCCCGTGAGGTTCCTGGGTTGTTAATTGCCCTTGTAAGATAAAGGTGTTATGAATATGTATGTGTGATATTTTATGTTATTTAATTATATTTTCGCAAGACTTGACTGTCTTGCGAGAAATACTTTCGTTAGTAAACGATATTGTCAGCAAATTCTTAATGTTTGTATGCTCGAAGTCTCAACTGTAATCACTAGCTTTTGAGAAAAAGCAAAAAAAACTAAAAAATGCGCAGGTTGGCCTAAAATTATAAATGTAAACCAAAAGATAAGTAAAAATTGCTTACTATAATCTCTTTTCAAATAGTATCCATCCCATTTACAGTGTACCTAAATCAAAGAATTTGCAAACACTTCTTAATTATTCTCAGCTCACACACTTAACCCTACACTCACACATGCTTTTACGTGAACTCTAACTTAATTTACCTAAAAACTATCAAACTAACCTCGTGAACTCCCAGCTTCTTAAGTTAAAACAAGTCTAACTATTTTCTCCTCACTCAGAACTCACTTAGAACCTCCTTGACACATCCAGGCATACATTATTCATGTGCTTGCTAGCTCTTCAGCCGTTGATGTCATGGTGCACATAAAAATATGACGGGATGTAACAAGCTTTTGTATCCCAGTGGGATTTTTGAGTTTGGGGTATCCCGGGCGATAATTTGTCTTTGTGTTTTTTTGTTTGTGTATCATTAATCACATTATGATAAGCAATGTGAGCTACCGTTGGCGGCCATATTGGATTTTGTGGGAAGGATGTTGATAATTTTGTCTGTTGCGTTTGTTTTGGTTTCGTGTAAAAGAAATGAATAGAATGAGTACAGTTTTAATATATAGTATAATTTCTGCATTTTGTGGTCATGTTAACACCGTTGCTCTAAGGAAATACATGAGTCAAACAAACAATTCTGTAAGAACAAATCGTAATACCTAATTCATGGTTTCTAAACAACATTTGCCCAGGTGACACCGCTTATATTTTTCAAAAACATAAAACGATTTTATGCGAGTCTAGGGATATTTCATCGGAAATTTACGACGCAAACAGCATCGGTGCAGGCTGTCGATCGGCTGCGTTGTGTCGATAAAATGTCATTTTGGCGACAAATTCCTCAGTGTTGTGCTGACGGGTCCCGTGTTTTCCGGGACTAGCGATGTCGTGTTGGAACTTCGTTAAATTGTGTGTGTCTACATTTGTGGACACAGCAGTTTACTGGTGACGAACATTTTTCGGAATTTTAGAGTTTCGAAAGTGAATCGTTTTTCAATCTGAAATGAGTGTTCGAGAAGAGATTTACGCGTACCAGAGAAAGAACTGAATGCTTATTAATTTAATTTCCTTGTTTCAAGTAATTAATCAGTGTAATTTGACTTTCCCACATTTTCTATCATGAAATAAATATAACTACCAACTCGAGATATTCCTGCACAGTGTGATTGCTCTATTAGCAATTATTGGATTTTAAACTCAATACCGCACCGCGCCAGTGCATAAGTAATGACAGTTTGCATTCAATCCCGCGTTCATCACGGACTTAACTAACAAGATGTGGATCATTTGCAAGCTTGCATCCCAAGTAATGCCAATGAGGTCTTACAATGTAAGCCTAAGCAGTGTATTAAATATCAAATGTCATGTCGAACTGGTCAACTAGTTTGAAACTATTTTATTGTCCATGATCAAATGCGCCATTGAATCGTTAAAATTTTAATGTTATAATAGCGTATCTAAGAACTAAAATGAATTAAAATCCACCTCCGACTTCCCCACTGTCCATTTCAATTCTAAGAAAACTTTTTTGCATCTAAGTAATTAACCTGATGCTTTCAACTATCACTACTTTTTTTTTTTTTTTTTTTTTTTAATTTTGGCCATAATTTTACAATATTTTGNTATCTTCAGGTTTTTGTCGGGGGGTTCGTTAGCATTTTGGAATGAATAACGAATTAGGTATGTGAATGGATACCGATGGACAAACGACCTTTTTTAGATTAGTTGCTTGCTTAAACTTAAATATTAGCAAGGTAAGCGAAATATTTTAAGTACATGAAAATGGAACATCTTAAGTAGGTTTATGAGTGCTAAAAACATCCCGCCATGTTTCACACTACATTTAACAGATCATCCAAAAAACGTGGCCTGTACGTTACGAAGGCCGTTGTAATCTCACGAAAATGTAACTCCATTTTACATAAAATACCTTCAAAATTATTCATAGCACATCCAGGCTCCTATATCCCGCAAGAGGGTGAAGTGTCGCTTACAATATTACGATGTTAACCACAGAGGACGATTTACATAATTCATTCAGCCGTGATCCGAACCCCGTACCTTGGGTGGCGCACCCCGTGAGGTTCCTGGGTTGTTAATTGCCCTTGTAAGATAAAGGTGTTATGAATATGTATGTGTGATATTTTATGTTATTTAATTATATTTTCGCAAGACTTGACTGTCTTGCGAGAAATACTTTCGTTAGTAAACGATATTGTCAGCAAATTCTTAATGTTTGTATGCTCGAAGTCTCAACTGTAATCACTAGCTTTTGAGAAAAAGCAAAAAAAACTAAAAAATGCGCAGGTTGGCCTAAAATTATAAATGTAAACCAAAAGATAAGTAAAAATTGCTTACTATAATCTCTTTTCAAATAGTATCCATCCCATTTACAGTGTACCTAAATCAAAGAATTTGCAAACACTTCTTAATTATTCTCAGCTCACACACTTAACCCTACACTCACACATGCTTTTACGTGAACTCTAACTTAATTTACCTAAAAACTATCAAACTAACCTCGTGAACTCCCAGCTTCTTAAGTTAAAACAAGTCTAACTATTTTCTCCTCACTCAGAACTCACTTAGAACCTCCTTGACACATCCAGGCATACATTATTCATGTGCTTGCTAGCTCTTCAGCCGTTGATGTCATGGTGCACATAAAAATATGACGGGATGTAACAAGCTTTTGTATCCCAGTGGGATTTTTGAGTTTGGGGTATCCCGGGCGATAATTTGTCTTTGTGTTTTTTTGTTTGTGTATCATTAATCACATTATGATAAGCAATGTGAGCTACCGTTGGCGGCCATATTGGATTTTGTGGGAAGGATGTTGATAATTTTGTCTGTTGCGTTTGTTTTGGTTTCGTGTAAAAGAAATGAATAGAATGAGTACAGTTTTAATATATAGTATAATTTCTGCATTTTGTGGTCATGTTAACACCGTTGCTCTAAGGAAATACATGAGTCAAACAAACAATTCTGTAAGAACAAATCGTAATACCTAATTCATGGTTTCTAAACAACATTTGCCCAGGTGACACCGCTTATATTTTTCAAAAACATAAAACGATTTTATGCGAGTCTAGGGATATTTCATCGGAAATTTACGACGCAAACAGCATCGGTGCAGGCTGTCGATCGGCTGCGTTGTGTCGATAAAATGTCATTTTGGCGACAAATTCCTCAGTGTTGTGCTGACGGGTCCCGTGTTTTCCGGGACTAGCGATGTCGTGTTGGAACTTCGTTAAATTGTGTGTGTCTACATTTGTGGACACAGCAGTTTACTGGTGACGAACATTTTTCGGAATTTTAGAGTTTCGAAAGTGAATCGTTTTTCAATCTGAAATGAGTGTTCGAGAAGAGATTTACGCGTACCAGAGAAAGAACTGAATGCTTATTAATTTAATTTCCTTGTTTCAAGTAATTAATCAGTGTAATTTGACTTTCCCACATTTTCTATCATGAAATAAATATAACTACCAACTCGAGATATTCCTGCACAGTGTGATTGCTCTATTAGCAATTATTGGATTTTAAACTCAATACCGCACCGCGCCAGTGCATAAGTAATGACAGTTTGCATTCAATCCCGCGTTCATCACGGACTTAACTAACAAGATGTGGATCATTTGCAAGCTTGCATCCCAAGTAATGCCAATGAGGTCTTACAATGTAAGCCTAAGCAGTGTATTAAATATCAAATGTCATGTCGAACTGGTCAACTAGTTTGAAACTATTTTATTGTCCATGATCAAATGCGCCATTGAATCGTTAAAATTTTAATGTTATAATAGCGTATCTAAGAACTAAAATGAATTAAAATCCACCTCCGACTTCCCCACTGTCCATTTCAATTCTAAGAAAACTTTTTTGCATCTAAGTAATTAACCTGATGCTTTCAACTATCACTACTTTTTTTTTTTTTTTTTTTTCTTAATTTTGGCCATAATTTTACAATATTTTGCTTAATTCTAAAAGTGCTGATATATAATTTGCCTGAACTAGGTAAATAATAACCTGTGCCTCAGGTGTAAAAGTGCTTATTATAACATTAATAGCAAATTAACAATTAATAATATAGCTAACTAAAAACTAGGTCACTGTAACAGTGTTTATTATACATATTTATTATAATGCTTACAGACTAATTTTAATTATCTCTAAGTAATTTTTATTTACAGACAATCAGCAGTTTCTACAGCTACAAAAATTTAATTATAAAAAAATGAGTAACAGCTAAATAATTATAATCTAGAGTTTGGATTTCTCAGGCGCTTTCGTAATCTACGGAGTTGACATATCTGTATTCCGCGGCTTTTCTCGCTGGGCAATCGGGATCTCCTGTCTTATGGCTGTGAGGTTTTTTGTAGCGCTTGCAGGTTGCACATTTCGGCGGTTCTTCTTTTGAAGGGCAATCTTGAATAACGTGTCCTTCTTCCCCACAGTGGCCGCAAGTAGAGGTAGCGGATTTACAAGTCTTGGATGCATGACCATACTGCTGACACTTGAAGCACCGAGTTACAAGAGTAAAATCTCGTACCGGGCATGACGTCCAGTTTATGTAAAGCCTATTCTGATTCACTAGCGCTTTCCGGACGCTAGCTGGTACTTCGATAATGTAGTTGCAGATGTCAGCGTCTCTTTTTCCTGACTTATGGCTTAATTTGATTGAGGTCAAAAAGGTATCCTTGGTCAATGATGTTAGTTTGTCAACAATATTTTGCTCATAAATACACTTGAAAACCTCTTTCTCAGCCATATCAGTGGGGACCCCAATAATTATAATACGGGGCTTCCGTTTCTGGGGTTCATCGATAGTAAGTCCAGATGAGGCACGTTCGACAGTCTGCTTCAATTTTTGTATGTCGTCCTTGGTCTCCGTGCTTATGATAACACCTCCGTTTCTTATTTTCCGAAGTCCACGTACCTTCAGTTTCATTTGTTCAGGACAAACAATTTTTTGGACTAGATGTTTCGTCTCTTCACTGGTCTTAGTACTGTCACTAGGATATATAGCGACTGAGCTTGTTGCATGAGGCCGAATAAGGGTTTTTGTACCCTTTACCATGTCTGCAAAGGAAGTGCTTTCAAGTTTCTTATTGACGAGAGTCTCTTCTAGTTTCTGCTTGATCTCAGTCAAACTAACAGCGAGGTCTTCATTTTCCTTACACGTTTTCAGGGTTGCGTAGTTTTGGAGGGCTTTATGTTTTAATGACTGGTATTGCACAGCCATTTGCGAGACTCCATGTCCGACTTTACGACATAGGCTACTAACTCTCAGTTTTTGTTCGGAATTCATCTTGCCTTCCGAAACCATGGTCGTCACCTCATTCAGGCACTGCTCAATGCTAGACATCCACGATTGAATTTCAGGAGTAGAAAAAACCTCAATCGTTTCATCCTGTTGTTGTGGCTGAGTCCTGTGTGTCGCAGCTGGTGGTGAAGAGCGATGCGGCAGTCCGCTACGATTGGAGGGGCTGCTGTCCATAATTGTCAATCACTTTTTGTCCGTATTTGCAATAAAACTGTATAATTTCACAACAAAAATGCTATGTCTCTAAAACTAGGTCACAATAAAAAATTGTTAATTTATGCTATTATTAAGTTGCTTTGAAGAGCACGTCTGTATTCGTCAAGCGCTCAATGCCTCTCTCTACTACTACTTACGACTACTTTACTATTTACGAGTGTCATGACACCAAACAAAAGTACATCGATAATGTCGCCCATTCCCGGGATCACGTGGCAATTTATCGTGTCCCATCACTAGTGATATTTGCGGCATATTTTACGGCGGTGTCGCGACGCTCGCTGATTGATTGGACGCCTCGTAAACGCGCCGATCGTGATTTATCTGTGGCTAGCTAGTCGTTACGTGTTATGATATGGCTAAAATTTTAGGCGTGCCATTTGAATATCGTATCAAAGTTAATTAGATGCACAAACATTTCATAAATACAAAACATTTGAACGATTATATCCGCCTAGCCGTTTTCCCGCAGTTTCACTCGCATCCCGTGGGAATTACTGCCCGTACCCGGATAAAATATAGCCTATGTCACTCGTGGATAATGTAGCTTTCGAATGGTGAAAGAATTTTTAAAATCGGTCCAGTAGTTTTTGAGCCTATTCATTACAACCAAACAAACAAACAAAGTTTTCCTCTTTATAATATTAGTAGAGAAGAATAGATTTCGCTTGAAATAACTAACCCCATTGAAATTCTGAAATTAATGAAATTCTCATTTTACGAGTTCATTTATTTGAGCGCCTAAAAGACTAACATCCCAATTTTTATCAAAATCATTCCCGAAAGAGAAAGTTATGGCGCAAATTTCTCAGCTTAACACATCGGAGGCGCGGAAATACTCAACGGCTCATTATCCAAGTTTAATTTTATGCATGGACGCCCGCGCATCGTCACGATCGACGCGCCCGCCTCGGAAACCATTCGAAATTTAAATTCTTCACGAATATTGCCGAAAATATACGACCGGTGTCGACAGAGTTGCGGGGTCGTAAGATTTGCGCAGTTCTTCTTTTAAATGTAATTTGGAGCTTTTTATTTTATTCTTTTTTTGTTTATGGCCTGGTAAGTAAATATTGAGAAGGGTAGATATAACTTAGGAATACAAAAATATAAAATTATATCAAGTTATTTTTAATTGTATTTATCAGCATTTATTTAGTAATGTACATCTTTATGTAACGGTTTTGTGGGGCATAGATTTAAGATATTTTTAAAAAAATGTTTGTAATAGTAATAAAATGAGAAAATAATGAAACAGTTACACTACTTTGTAAACGTGCCAACCATACCATTCATAATAATGATAATTGAAATAAAACCCCTAAGTTAGTCGTAAGTTTTCAAAGGTTTTCCTTAGAGAGACTTCTCGTAGTGTTTGTGAACAACAGTTGTGAAGTTGCTACACATTTGCAACTTAACACTATTAAGCCTGCTATAAACACTGCGAGACTTACAAAACTGTTGGACAAAGTTAGTGCAAGAAGAAAAATGTTATCAACTTTATTCAGAGATTAAATTATCCTTTTATTTTATCTTGTTGAAAGTTGAAAGAGATTTTTCCGTCTTTTTGCAAACTATTAGTTACATTTACCTAATACATATCTTAACTCTCTTGTGCTAACTAGCTTCTGCCAGCGGTTTCACCCGCGTCCCGTGGGAACTACTCGGCGCATCCGGAAAAAAGTAGCCTATAGCCTCCCTCAATAAATGGGCTATCTAACACTGAAAGAATTTTTCAAATCGGACTAGTAGTTCCTGAGATTAGCGCGTTCAAACAAACAAACTAACTCTCAGCTTTATAATATTAGTACAGATTAAGTTTGTCGAATTTTCCTTACTGTCAAAATTACCTAGTGGATATCATTACTAGCAGAACCACAAATGATTCAAATATAGAACTCGAAAGCCATTAATTTAAAACGAAACTATTAAAACAACCAGCCTTCGCGGTAACAATTTCTTACAATATACCAATATCACATGAAGGTTCCCAAAGTCACAACGCTTGGGGCCCCACCGCAAATATAATGCCTACCAAACAAGACAAACTTTATTTCCCCTATCTAAAATCTTGCAATAAGCAAGATATAAAGTTATATTGTCAAGTAACGTATTATATTATATAAGTTTTACATACCTTGGTAGCTGGCAGAAGGGAGTTTGGGCCGTTAAGGTAAGTTACGGTATGGTTGCATATGGTAGTATTCACGGTAGTATTATTTATGTTGGTCGGGAAATCAAAGTTGTAATGAAAATTTAAATTATATTTTCCTCCTCCTGGTCCTATTAATAAAACACTCTTCTAATACTGTCAATAATCGTATCGTAAAAAGTTGTGCAGAATTTATCTCTGAAAAAAAACACATTATCCTCCTTGGCGGCGTGCAGTCGGGTAAAAAACTCCATAACCTATACCAAAAATCTTTGGAATACCATTCATAAAAATACAACCTCAAATAATAGATACAATTCATTATTCTTCCTAAAACGTCAACACAAAAACCAAACAACAAAAAGAATGATACGAGAAATATAAAATCCTAATTACAAACGTATACAAACAGGAGATTTGCATAAATTATCCCTCAGTAATTGAAATCCTTATCATAAGCAAATGACGCGTTTACACAGGCTCCAAGAAAAAAAAACGGCCAAGTGCAAGAAGGAATCGCACACGAAGGGCTCCGTACCATTGTCGATAAAAATTCACATTTTGCCCCATAAATGACCCTAACAGGGCGGATGTGTTGTATTTGATTTAAACCAACTTTTGTAACATATCCTTGGCGAATAAATGGCGTCTTTGTCTTTGTATTTTGTTATATGGAAGCCGCCTAAAACATGTATTTTATTCTAGTATTCAGTGTTTATTATAATAGCGGCAACAATAATACGTCTTCTGTAAAAATTTTAGCGCTGTAGCTATCACGATTCACGAGATATACCTAGCCTAGTGACATAGGAACAAACGGACGGATAGCGAAGTCTTAATAATTTAGAACTACACTCGTGCCTTCGTCTAATACTCGGGCTCGTAGCTCTGGTTACGATGCGTAGGCACCGTTTTACCCTTTGCGTACGGGACCCTAAAAAAACAAATGACATCTCCTGCCAACGCTTATTTTGCCAAGATTTTGTTTTCGCCTTACAATTTCAGGCTGTTTGTCATTTCGTCCCGCTGAATAATATTTCATCTACATATTATTATTTTTTTGGCTTCTTTTCGGAAATCATGAATTTCTGTTATCATTCTTATACATGGTTTTGGCCAGTTGTTTTGATAGAACCGTATGTTTATTATGAAGATGTTATTATTGTTATTGGAATAATCTTCGATAGTTCATATTATAATAACTAGACATCGGATTATATGCATTTGCATTTTTGCATATGCAAATGCATATAATGCTATTTTTATAGCGTTATTGCATATAATGGTATTTTTTCACTGACGGTGCTTATTTCAGTAGTTGTACGTGTTAGGCGTGTATTACGGCATTTGAGGATATTTCAATAAAAAAAAAATAAAAAAATACCCGATGCAATTGAGAAACTAGAAACTAAAAAAATCTTCCTTTGTGCAAGTCCTTAGAAATATTAGAAACAATGATTGAACAGAGTAACACCCTTCCGAGTTCAATATCGCAAAAGGTTCGTGGCAAATTAGATGCATTTTTGTGTAAAAACTCTGATCTTGAGAAAATTAAGAAAATTAACTCATTTATCAACGGCACCGGACAATCTCTGCCTGAGGAGGTCTCTGCAGAAATGGCGCCAAATTTCAAATTCTGTCCGGTAACGTCAGTTGATGTCGAAAGGTCATTTTCGGCCTATAAATTAATATTAAGCGACAAGCGTCACAAGTTTGCTGTAGAAAACTTGGAAAAATATATTATTGTATATTGTCACAAAAATTATAATAAATAAACGTTAATTATATTATAATACATAATAATGAATGGTTTTTGATTGTGCATATTTAGTGCATATTTTGCCCTTTTTTAGAGCATATTTGCATGCATATTTTGGCATTTTAATAGTGCATATAATCCGATGTCTAATAATAACATAAATGTTGGCGTATTTATTCTTCTTTTAATGAAGATACTATTGAATGTTGTCGGATCAATAACATTGATAAAAATAATTCAAGACTACAAAAATGTTCAACAGTATTGTGTATAATACAAAAATAACAATTTAGCGTTTTCTTGGTCACAAAAAAAAGATTTCTAGGTTTTTCTCAGAAGTTTCAGGGGCTGAAAATGACCCAAATGGCCCAAAAACGGATGGAATGACCGCGCCTTTTTGACTGTTTCAAAAAGCATAAAATGTGCTTTTATGCTTTTTGAAAAATACATTTGAAATAGGGTACCATATTTATAATCGCTTATATTATACTTCAAAACACAACAGTTCACCGATATCATAAAGCTAAGTGCACACTACAGAACGCGCGTTGTGCAACCGCGCGATATCGCTAGAGCGGGGATGCGCGTCACTCAGGATTTTAGGATTTAGCCGTCAGCGTCACCCGCCCGATCTGATACGATTAGCTCGATCAATTGCTATGAGTTTGAATAATATAACTTACTGTAAACAAATATAATTTTGTATATTATTGGTTTAATTTTAGGTACAAAACGTTATATTTCGACGATGACTATTTTTACTAGGTAACTGTTGAAGAATTTCATAAGTAATTTTAAGTAGGAATCTAACTTAGTTGTAACTAATGTTTGGACTAATTATTTCTAACAATTCAATCGGAATAATCATAACAAACAAAAACAATATGCAAACACGAATCCCAAATTAATAATAAATCAACTAATTTCAATCTGAGACGAAAGCGAAACAGACACGTAAATAACAATTAATATTTAATAATGACAATTTACATAACAGTCCCTGCACATCAATATTAATTTGTAGCTGTGTAAGGGCGTGCGCGCACTGGCGACGGCGCGGCATCGTGCCCGGTCCGTCAGTCAGCCAGCTTAGAGGGATTTAGTCGGTCTGATGCAGGCTCGAATCAAACGCTCCATTGACTCCAAATCCTTACTCTAATTGAAATTTAAAAGCGTTTTTGACAGTTCTCTGTGTTGCCATTTGCAAATAATAAAAGGGATGTAGCGATCGTGTGGGATATTGGAGTGGAGTTTTTAAAAGGAACTTTTTTTTTTTTATTTGGTTTCACTTTGTGCTTCGTTTTATTTAATAGTCTGGCTGTGTTTGTAAAATAAAATGTGAAACTCTAGATAGCTTTTTCAACAGTTTTAGTGTATTAAAATAAGAAAAATATTCCTTGTGAAGATAATGTTAACTATATTAACAACATCTCTAATTTTAAGTCTCAGTCTCCCTTGTTACTTGTCCATTATGAATATGCAGTACTTCGTGAAAAGAGCATTGTGCTCTTCGTAGCTTTGGTCTCAATCCCAAACAAACAGAATTGTATATCAAAGTACCTAGTTCCATATTAAATCCATTATTCGTATTGTTAATCCTGGTTGGAAAGTAACATATTCCAGTTTTCCATGCAGTAGATATATTTGATAACTAATCCATACTATTACTATCATGTGATCGAATATCACAAAAATGCAACAATGTGAGGTAAGTACTCTACTAGTTTTAACAAATCTAAATAGCCCCGCGACTTCACCCGCGTCTCCTTCTAATGTCATATTACATTTCTTTCCTAACCTAATCTCTCTCCGGTTGTGTCGGATTGCCGTCCCATCGGGTTATGAGAGTGAGGGAACAGGGAGTGCACCTGTTTCTGCGCAAATGCTTGTGCACTACAATATGTCCTGTGCAGCTGACTGATCTCCTTATGAACAGCCGCCGTGGCCGGCAATCGGCTAGGACGCCATCACACTTCTTTTGTTTTACATATCGGTCAAGTTTCTTCAAAACCCGTACAGTTGCATTTACATGAAGATGTAACAAACACACTAATAAACTTTTGCTGTTATAGCATCGATCCTTCCAACCCATTTTATAACTACAAAAACAAATAAACGAACCTTCTAATATTAGTAAAATTAAGATAAAACCAAGATAATCTAGACCTAATCTGGCTAATGATCAACTGAAACCTACAGCGCGATGTAAACTACAATCAGATAGCTAATTCAGATGAAGTTGCCGTTAATAATTCAGGCAATGACCCGCGCCTCGAATTAGCGGCAATTCACTTGTATTAGCGGTCAGGGTTGTGAGATAAGCGATTGGTGAAGCGCTGATCAGAATCAAGGATCGTTGGGTTAAACTGATGATTCTAAAGGTTTTGATTTGAAAGTCAAATAAATCGGCGGCGTAAACGGCTTTACGTTCTTTGTTACAGCCTAAGAACTAAAATTTCCTATGTACGTAATAAGTTTGGTCGGTGATTTATATAATTATCATTATATCTATTTATTGATATACGTCTTTATTTAACATAGTAGCAGACAGGCAGCTTGAAGAAACCCTGACTTGCCAGCAAACTTTGAAGGAGACCCAATCTAACGAAACCTCCAGTTAAATTAAGGTTTTATAATTAAAAAATAATCGTAGTCATCCAATGAATACACAAGTAAACATACAGAGTGTCATTCTCATTAGTTAGAATTAATTAAACTAGATATAGCATCTATTAAGCAGTAGGCATTGTGACGTATTGATTGATTGACAGCTATTGCTCTGGTACATCAAAAGCGACGTAAATGAAATGATGAACCGATTTTAATAAAATATAGTACCTACACAGTCAGTGCAAAGCCTGAAAAAGAAAATATGCTACTTTTTGTCCGGGTGCGGAAAGTCGAACCATCAAAACGCATGTGTAGGGAACAGATGGTATAACTAGTCTTGTATAATAAATATCAAAATATTACCTTCCTTCCTTAGGTAAAACGCTTCTAATTTTATACAAATCAGGCATATATTAAATATATTAAATATATTAAATGAAATATATTAAATGCAGAATAAATTCCTATACCAAATCTACCTGTATACTGAAATTGGATCGCATCCAGCAACCCTGTCACATACTCAACTAATCACGTAATGGAATCCGCGGATCGTTAATTAAGGAGCCGCGGTACTGTCACAGTGACTCGTATGTTAAGTGAAAGCGATTGAGGTAGCTTTTTGAGGTTCTAGAAAACTCTATAAAAGTGGGTTTTAGAAATTAAGGGATAGTCCTCAATAAGTAGATGAGAAACATGTCTGTCATAATAAAAAATCGAGAGATTCTGTTTCACGGCAGTTTCGGATGTACGGCGTGCGCTATGCTCTACTTAGATTTTAAACGGCAAGATAATGGTTGTCTTGTATTTTTAAAGTAAATTTTTAAACAGCTGAAATTCGGCACCATTTAACATATATACCACAACACCAAGATACAAACGTACGAGTATATGTTACTTCCGAATTCCCACAAAACGATACTCCGAACTTCCAGCTACACCTGCAAATATATCACCGAAATTACCTCTTAACTTAAAATAAACAACGTACTAACGCTTAAGCCATCCCCCAAATCAGCAAATCAGCGATGTTAGACAACGCAGGTGTAATTAATTCTAAACTAATTATATCTCATGATACGCGAGACGAACTTACGAACAACTAATAGTAAGTAGTACAGTCAGCATCAAAAGTAGCTAAACAAATCAAAATTTTCAAAACTGCTAAACACCGTGTCGTCAATAACTTACCGAACTACTCATCTACTTTTTTTGAAGTTCAGGATGTGAAGCAAATTTTGGCGTTTGTGTTGTTAAGAAATTACGATCCTAGACGTTGTGAGGCACTTTTAAAAATATTGATTTGCTCAGCTACTTTTGATGCTGACCGTACCTATAACTATTCGTAACTAGTTTGAAGGCGAAGAAGTAGAATTTGTATTCGGAACACGTTTAGCTGTTTCTAAAAGCGGGAAGACTTATGTTGGTTTGTAGGGAATTTGGCGATGTTCCTAATTTTGCTGAATTAATTTTCTTTGGAACGTATTAGCTTAATTTTTAATGAGTTACTTAAAAATAAAATTATGTCACAAATGAGGTGCTTTGCCGAATTTTCTTCTACCAAAATCATTCGTGAAAGTATTTCGAAAGGACTAAGATTTACTTTTGAATGTTATTTGATACCAATAAGAGCAGATATCACATAGTCCACCAAAATGTTTCTTATTTACGGACACATCAACTAAAAATCTTTTTATTTCTTATTGTAGCTCTTTGTTAACTTCATAACACTTTAAATTAGCTACGCTTCATGTTTACCGCATCCTATAAAACGCAAGCCGTGTTCTACAAGTTGTTAAGTCCTGATTGGTTAAACTTTCAAATTGTCATTAAAACGGAGTTTGGATCGAAAACTTGTGTCATATAAGCACTATCTTTGTTTATGACTTCCTATGTAGGTAGTTTGTGTACAGACGACAGCACATCAAGTTACCACAATCTGTCAAATTTCTGCAATAGATTTTCAACCTTGTCACATTAGCGGAAGGTTAATATTCGATTGGTAAAATTTGACAGATTCGTATACGTTGACCTGCTGTTGTCCGTACTTAGATTTAATACAGCTAAGCTGACTATCAGATGACAATCTGTGAACAATAATTGGTACCCAAGATATATACATGCCTAGTTTAGGGGCCAATTGTTAAGGTGCATGCGACGACTAGAAGCGGGAAATTCAAATATAAAATGGTTTTTTCATGTTTTACCTAAGTTAACATTCAATATGAGGCGTGATCTTATGATTGGCGGTTATAATATCCCACAAAGTAATTTCTGATGTCCTTGTTTAACTCCGAAACTTCTT
>NWSH02000008.1:14238743-14255935 GCA_002382865.2 Heliothis virescens | reverse complement strand
AGGCGTGATCTTATGATTGGCGGTTATAATATCCCACAAAGTAATTTCTGATGTCCTTGTTTAACTCCGAAACTTACTCTGTAAAAAAAAACTCTGTAAAAAACGTTTTATTGCGCAATAAAACGTTTTTTACAGAGTTATTTAATTTGTAAGAAGTTTCGGAGTTAAACAAGGACATCAGAAATTACTTTGTGGGATATTATAACCGCCAATCATAAGATCACGCCTTATATTGAATGTTAACTTATGTACCTTATGAAAATGCATGAAAATATTCTGTAGCTAACCCAATTATTGATTTCTATCGCTCAAATACACAATGTAACAAGCCCAATTCTTGACCTAAAAGCCGGAACATTTTCAATATCTGCACCAAACTCACAACACACTATCGTTTAACATACCGACTATTTTGCGTTGCTCGTCATCCATCGCTCGCTCCCTCGGCTTTGACTCAAAGCTGTTGTCTGTCCACGGTTCGTTAGACAGAGATTTAGTGCACGCTCTCGCTACCAGTCGCGGTTAGTTTGTGAAAGTTAACATCTAACAGAATGGACTTTTGACAGAATATTCGGATGTTACAAAAAGAGAAGGCCAGACAAAGGGAGATCAGATTCGTTTGGAAACCCATTTTTGCGTTAGTTATTGTATTTCGTTTTGATTAGTGTTGTGTCTAGATTTTTTTTTGTTTTTGATGTGCATCTGTTATTTCAGAGAGTAATTAAATTGATGTTATCATTTTTATTTAGTGAAGTACGATCTATAGCGTGAATATTCGTTATCAACATCAGCTACTCAAAGTGAATTATTTCTCGATTTTGTTGCATAATTTTGTTTGGTAAATTAATAATATAAAAACCAAATAGCAACTAAAACCCATTTTAAAAATAGGCAATATTACCTATTAATTAGTTAAGAGAACCCTATCAATGAGAGACCGAAAGCTTTCCGCTTTCCAATTACCCTTCCAACAAAAAAAACTACCCCATTCTAACACCAACTTCTTTTGCAGGTGAAAGTGATGCTCCGGGTAGGTGCATCAGGCGAAGGGCCCTTCACGAGTGGCACCCAGACGTTCTCCATGGACAAGCGTAAGAAGCAAGTGAGCCTGTGTGAGACAGCCCCGGCAGCTACTGCGCCTGAAGATAGGAAGGTCGGCGTGGCAGCTCCCAAAATGTTCGCCTTCGATGCCATATTCTCCCAGGATGATGCTCAGGTCAGTTTTCAAGGATTTCCTTAATATCCTTTTTATCGCCCCACTGCTGGGCACAGGCCTCCTCCCACACGGAGAAGGATTGAGCATTAATCACCACGCTTGCTCAATGCGGGTTTAAGTAAAAGTAGGATTTACTTTTATTAATACAAAAATAATTTATCCAAATGCAAATAACATTCTTTGGTTTATCTAATAAAAATCATTATGTATTAAAAAGCCATGATTTTATATCGGGTTTTTATGTCGTTTTTATTTATCGTACAAAAGAAAGATTATTGTCATAATTGAAACCAAAAGAATCAATTAGCCTCTTTCCTAGCTTTGATTCGGTCTTGATGAGAGTCTTGTTCTCATAATACACCTATAATAATACTGAATTCAAATTACCTCTAATTCTATTTCAAATTACAAAGTACCTTAGAAATAAAATCGCGTGTAAACCCAGTATAATTGCCGACAATGACAGATAGCATCGCCGTGAATGGAACGATCGCCATCATTAGCGAGCCACTAACGCAGCCATCGCAGGAAGGCCTTTGAGATTAAAAGGACAAAAGATCAGATTAGCGTAATTATCTGCCCAATTATTTAAAACAAAGGCAGTATTGAGTTCAATTGTATCGTCTAAATACGTATTTTATTTTTAAGGATACAATTTAATTTGTTATATTTTTAGAGTTTTTTTTACGATGTTAAGAAATTATTGCACGGTTAAATATGCATAAATAAATCCTACACTGTCAGCCATATGAATTTAAATAGGCTATCTAATCTAATACTGAAAGAATTTTCCAAATGGGACCTGTAGTTTCTAAGATTAGCGCGTTCAAACAAACACTTCAACTTTATACTAATAGTATAGAAAAACCATATACCAAATAAAACAAATGAAAATCCCAGCATTCTAAAGTGCATTCAAAATTGTGACGTCAGCCTCTTGGAGAAATTCGCCGGAAATATTTAAAGGTTATTCAAGGTATTACCATTATAAGGCAGCATATTCTTAAGGCTCTACTAACGTCTCATGTCGCATGCCCCGAGGCGGTCCCGAAGTAAAAATAAGGGAATACTTACATACTATTACATAAAACTTTGCTCTTAAACTAATGGTGCAAGCTGTGAGCGGGTAGCGAGTTGGAGTGTGCAGTTATTTGTTGGTTGGAGGAATTATTTTGTTACATTTATTTTAGTTCTTAGTTAGGTTTCATTATGTAACAATTTTATTTTCATAGGCAGAAAGCCAGAATACAACCAAATTATATTTATTGTATTATTCAGGAACACTTTCAGAAGTAGAAAACCTTCGGAGTTTTCAGCTCTATTTAAAAAAAAATGAAGAAATTAATCTTTATTTATTTTATTGAAAAGCTCTCCCCTCGAAAAGACATGTCAGGCAAAACACTTAACCATAATAAACGTGAGAATAAGCTCTTGTTCGGAACTATGCGTCAATTATTTTTATTTACAACTTATCAATTACAAAAATAAACTAAAACGCAACATCATCCAAACCGCTACCTCTCTTACCTTGCAATACTTGCACACGGTGTTCCGTACCCCCTGAATTTCATGCACCAAAAATGTCGCCGGCGAAGCGAGTCGCGACTC
This sequence comes from Heliothis virescens, assembly GCA_002382865.2. Classification (NCBI taxonomy): domain Eukaryota; kingdom Metazoa; phylum Arthropoda; class Insecta; order Lepidoptera; family Noctuidae; genus Heliothis; species Heliothis virescens. Next base: position 14,253,111 of record NWSH02000008.1, on the reverse strand, counting down.
CTCGTGTTTAAATTGTTAAACGGCGAACAGCGCGACTAACGCTAACTTTCCCGTTCCCCTTTAGAATTTTCACATTTTTGCTTCGAAATTGTTAGCGGTTTTAACGAGATTTTAGAGCTTATGAGAAGTCACTTTAGTGTTATGCCGAAGGAAGTGTTGCTTCAGTTGTTTTGCTTAGGGGTTCTCGTTTAGGTAAGTTTTCAGATGTAATCTGTTGTGTGTTAGCGAAATGTGTTTGAGAAAATGTGAACGGATGCAAGTTAGCTGGGGATGGCTAGTTTTCTAGAGATGTTATCAATTTTCGAGCTAAGTATTTCTCGAGCTTCACTAAATAACCTACTTTATAAAGCAAAAATCTCTAGAACTACTAGAGCTAATAGAATTTCTTATTCATGCAAAAAGTTTAATTAGCCACGAGATTTTTTAACTACATATTTCTTCTAAGCGTGAGTGTACTCTAGTCTCGGATAAATTTTTACACATAGCTTTTACAGAAAAACAGCCTCAATTTAGTTTGATATCTATACAAAATAAAAACTTGGTAAGCGAAACTTTGTGAATTATAAAAATGTTATCTAAAACTACTATAGGTTTACAAATCATGGCCATCGATTAGTACAGTTGACAATGACAGTGAACAATTCACACAACAACTGCACCAATGCATTTGAATCCCATTATGTTGGTGTAATCGCTATGTCTATGTGAAGTCAGTTTGGATGCATGGCTCCAATTGTGTGCATAGACCACAATACTGTCATAGCAAATGCTATCTTGTAAATACGCTCTAGTGACCGCTGTTATTTGACCTTCTTTCTTTTATGTTTTTGTGAAAATGTTCAACTTTTTAACCGACTTCAAGAAAAAAGTCTCTTAGTTTGACCTGCATCTTAGTTTCTGCGCGATTATCTGGATATGAATTTTCTAGCCAATAAACAAAGTCTATCAGAAAAGACCTGTATGTAGTACAGTTGGTACAGTTCAAAACAACGTCAAGCATTCAATACTGCTTTGAAAGCATAGGAAAAGAATAAGTGGCTCTACTTAATCATCTCAATTTAGATCCTTAGGCAATAATTCTCAGCCAAAATACAGACGCACAGCCTAATCTTAGCTACACATCATTCGCCTTAAGACCTGAAATCCCGATCAGAAATCACAAGTCCATAAACGCTGCAATAAATCACTTAGGCGCGTAATTCGCGTTCTCATGTAATTAGGAAACGCATGTAAGCTTGCACTGTGTACGGAGGTAGGAATTTGAAGCTTAAGGTGCTGGAGTTTGGGTTGATATTTCAGTGTCTCATAATAAGAATAAAAAAATATATTTTATGCTTATATCCTCAAATTAAATTTAAAAAGTTATGATGATAACTATTGCAGAATAATATTACTCTCTATTATTCATTTAGATACCATAAAGAGTCAAACATTTGCGCTCGTTGTCGCCATTTTTGAGCGTATCGCTAAGTTTTTTTACTGGAACCTTAAACTTAAGCATGTTCATTACTTAATTGTCAAACTAAAGAACTAAGGGATACAAATTGCCAGGTTCCTCATACATAATAACCCCGGAAATTCAAAATAATCTGACAAAATCAAAACCACCTAATCCCGATAGAAATAATTAATAGACCTATTAAGGTACAATATGAACCTTACACGGATGTAGTTATACAAGCGTTGATATAACTTATCCGTGCAATAACTCACCGGACGGTGCCGGACAGAGGCCGGACAGCGGCCGGACGGCGGCTTACGCAGGCTTAGCGTCCGGCGCCGGGACCCACCGGGATTCTCCGTAATTATGTTAGTAATCTACCTTTATGACTTGTTTACGTTACTATCTAAACGGGTTATTAATATTCTTTTAATATACCGAGACATAAGCTGAGGGCATTGGTGAAAAGCAGGTTTGCAAGCATGCCAGTGTCTTTATTTAAATACATAATTATTCTATACTAGCTTCTGCCAGCGGTTTCACCCGCGTTCCGTGGGAAATACTCGGCCTTCTTCGATAAATGGGCTATCAGACACTGAAAGATTTTTTCAAATCGGACCAGTAGTTTCTAGATTAGCGCGTTCAAACAAACAAACTCTTCAGCTTTATAATATTAGTATAGATGAGATTGAAATGATATTGTTTGCGAGGGACCAAGAAAAGGTTGAGCTAAGCTAATTGAGACTAATGTTTATTGCTTACATCATTCAGTATGCTATACTATTAGAAACAAACTGGTAAGCTTCTAGCTGTATGTTAACTAGTCAGTTTTTGCCTTTGACTGATCTACTAGATGCATTTATTACCTTAGCCTCAACATACAAATACTGCTCTAATGTACGATTATCTACATAATACTATTTTATTCCATCTACAAACCGATACAATCAAATGAAAGGGTACACATTTGTAACTGATTGAAAACAACTTTGATCAAAATTAATTTTAAAGTTACAAGAGAATTGATCAAACTATAACTATTTGCTATTATTAACCCAGAAAAGTTTACCTTACTCAGTCAATAAGGCTTAGGGTAGTTATGTGAGGAAGTTATAATTAAAATCTAAATGTGTGTACGCGTATTATTAAAATTATTCCTTATATATATTTTTTAAGAATAATTCCCTACCTATGAAACAGCCATCAAAATGGCACTTAATTAAATAATTAATTAAAATAAAATAGCAATTAATACCAAAAATTGTAATTGACTAACGGTACCTCCATCATGTACTAAGCGCTCTCAATTAGCGGAGCAAGGCGTGGTCATTAAAATTTTCATTCAAAACAATTTCAGTATTTCCTTGTCGATGAGTACCCCTACATAGCACGAATCGTGACACCATCAAGTTTGGATAAAAAATCGTCCTTTTAAAATTACTAACGGACTGATTCATTTATTTATTTATTATCTCACCAAACAATATCATTACAGGCTTACGCCCAATGCGATAATGTGGTCTTATGATTTTAGAAATACCTAAAAATTACAAAACTAAAGAACTTAACATCTATTAAAAATTAAATAACAAAATACTAAAACAACAAAAAGCTAATCCGTCATTGTATGACTAATTCTGGCAGAAGGTAGTTTCGTCTCTATATTACATATGTATGTACACTTATATCATAAAGCTGAAGAATTTGTTTGTTTGGTTGAACCCGCTTTGAGTATATTTGATCTGAAGAATCTCTGCAGAAATATAATGTCTTAGATAACTTATTTACTGAGGAAGGTTAAATTATACTTTTTCCGGGTGTGTGAAAACTTCCCATCCGATGCTAAAGAAACCACTAGTGGAAGAAAGTTATAGTATACATGGCGTTTAACTATTTTTGATCCTCCGTTTACCGCTCCTGTTAAAAAACGTGGTAACTCATCTAAAATGTGTCTAGAATAATGACTTATGAATTATTATTTAATGTCGATACGGCTGTTATTGTGCCGATAGTCGTTACGGCCAATGGCTTAATAGCCAAGAGCCTCGACCAACATCTCATGAGGCTCTCGTTAGGCGGCTGGGTCAAGGGGCTGATTCAGAAGGCGGTACTCTTTGATACGGCGCGTATTGTGAGGAGGTTTCTGTCTCTGGGACCCTAACCACCGATACCTTGGACCCTGTACCCGATATCGGTGGCCACCTGTAAATAATGATTTATGAACTATTGTGCGATAAAAGGGTAGGGGTGACCTTAACTCTCATTACAGCAATATTTTTCATAAAAATATATCTCAAGAAAGACACAAAAGAGGGTCACCCTACCGCCCTCTAATCTCGCGGCTCTCACCTTAAGTCCTTTTAATTATCTGCCGAGCGACTGAGAACAAAAACACACGGGTCAAAGAGAACACTAAATTGTTTAGATAATTATGAAAATGTTAAATAATATTCGAAAGAGGTATTAAGATTTTTAGTTTCAGTATTAAAGAGAGGCTTATTGCTGCTTTTATATTCTTGATAGGTGAAAGGTTAATTTTATTCACCTTTTAATTTTTTAACAAAAGAAAGAATTTTCATGCTTAAGAAAACTTTTAAATGTATTTTTAAAATAAAATTGTGCTGTGTTTTTGAAACAAATTATACCAGCTACAACCCCAACCCCTTCAAAATATGTATTAAGCACTTATTATTCCTATTATTTAAACTCCATCAAGCAGTTACTAACACAACAAAATTTATTGAATCAACCACATCATTACATCCATTATCCATAAGCTGGTACTCCCAACCCTCTAATCTTCGTGGTACCTTAAGTCCGCATAATTATCTGCGATCAGGGTGCAAAAGAAAACACCTTAGTTTCAGAGTACGGTGTGGTGCAAAACACCGTAAGAGCCAGATTTGAGTAAATTATTCAGGGTATTATAGACACTTTTGTTTTAGGGGGTTCAAAAGTTGGGTCTTGAATAGAGATTTTATCGTTTTTAGTTCGTTGGTATTAAATGTGTGGTGATCTTCATTATGGGGTTAAAGATTGGCTTGTTGGTAGGTGTATATGTAATGTTTATTTCATGCGTATAATTTGGAGGTAGAACACATATAGTATCGCTAAATTAGACAGATAGAGTAAGATGGCGGTGTATCATCTACATGATTGTTAAAAATGCAGACTAACGAATATATTTTTTTAATTATATAATTTTTTTATTAAAAATTATGCCCTTAATGACAATACAAATATTACGGTGGGTTGCACCATTAAACTTTTACGATAATCCATTTTCAGCTGTCAAATCACTAACCAATAGGCGGCAAGTACACCTACGGCTGGTAATCGCTATTGTTAAATGGTGCCTTAGTATTTATCAGTGGTATTTGCTATGTGTTAAACAGATTCGGTTTTGTCACAGACGGAGATATGTTCGAGCGCGCTGACTGACGTCATTCACGCCGTCATCAACGGCACAGATGGCTGCCTCTTCTGCTTTGGACACGCTGGACTTGGTAAGTAATCATTTTAAATATATTTCTGTAAGAAAAAACTGAAAAGTCACAAATTGCCAAACTTGAACAGGCTTTTACGGTCTTACTTCCAGAAAGTTAAACAAACTTCTGTTTACCTGTTTCATAGTAAGACCATTATAATTTATGAAATCGGTATAGTTAGGTTTTTATTTAAAATTCTGTTAAAAGAGCAAATGCACTAATTGGTACTTATTCTACAGTTCTTGATCTTTTTATCGGTACAACACAATAAAGTTACAGTTTAAAGAAATAATAATTTTAGTCTATATTGCAAATATACCAATCACCTAAACGAAAGATTCACTTACAAAAATGTATCTCAAGTTACATGTTTACCACATAGTGTAGACTGTGAGATAATAATCAGGTTCTCACGTTGCATCCAGAAGCGTTGATTAAAAAGGATGAAAGCTCCCGAAGTAGGGCTGTCAAGCTTAATTTAAATAGTAAATGTTTTAGGGGTACACTTTCAAGAATATAATTAATTTGGCAATTTGCTCATTTTGGCAATCATATCTACGAGATATAAATGCTGATTGCAATTATTTACTGTCTAATTACGATTCTTTTTATTAATAAAATACAAAGTATATGTAGTAACTGAACTTATTTGCTGAGACTCGAAAGCTTTACATAACTATCGTTGAAAAAAGTAATTGTAACTGTCAAACTTTCACCACATTTTCAATACGGAACCACAATTCACTGCGAAGGTGGTAGCCCTAATTATGCACTATAAAGTATGAAACTTCTCACTCGGCACGGAGGCGGATTTGCATCTAAATGGCAAAGAGTCGGGAGAGCTCTTAATTGAAAGTTTGATAAATACGACCAACCCCTGTCCCTCTCACACTCGTCGTGGCAAAACTTTGATATTAAAACTGAGATTCAAGTTAACACTATGAATGTTAGGCTCTGTAGTTCCTACCCCCGTTTAAATAATTTATGGATAACATCCAACTTTTGTTCAAGGGAATTAAGATTTAAAAGTTTTCCTTGTAATTTTCACGATCTTTATGAACAACTTGATTTCAAGTTTTGTTGTTTTTACGAAGTTTGACTACCATTTTTCTGCCCGAGCCCTAAGTTTGAAGTACGACTGATGTTCTCGAAATTCAGTGGACAATACGATTCAATTAGATTAAAATAGAACAATTCGTAAACAAATAAGACTAAAACAATACAAGAATGTTTTATAACTCGAGAACAAGACANTTTGATACGGCGCGTATTGTGAGGAGGTTTCTGTCTCTGGGACCCTAACCACCGATACCTTGGACCCTGTACCCGATATCGGTGGCCACCTGTAAATAATGATTTATGAACTATTGTGCGATAAAAGGGTAGGGGTGACCTTAACTCTCATTACAGCAATATTTTTCATAAAAATATATCTCAAGAAAGACACAAAAGAGGGTCACCCTACCGCCCTCTAATCTCGCGGCTCTCACCTTAAGTCCTTTTAATTATCTGCCGAGCGACTGAGAACAAAAACACACGGGTCAAAGAGAACACTAAATTGTTTAGATAATTATGAAAATGTTAAATAATATTCGAAAGAGGTATTAAGATTTTTAGTTTCAGTATTAAAGAGAGGCTTATTGCTGCTTTTATATTCTTGATAGGTGAAAGGTTAATTTTATTCACCTTTTAATTTTTTAACAAAAGAAAGAATTTTCATGCTTAAGAAAACTTTTAAATGTATTTTTAAAATAAAATTGTGCTGTGTTTTTGAAACAAATTATACCAGCTACAACCCCAACCCCTTCAAAATATGTATTAAGCACTTATTATTCCTATTATTTAAACTCCATCAAGCAGTTACTAACACAACAAAATTTATTGAATCAACCACATCATTACATCCATTATCCATAAGCTGGTACTCCCAACCCTCTAATCTTCGTGGTACCTTAAGTCCGCATAATTATCTGCGATCAGGGTGCAAAAGAAAACACCTTAGTTTCAGAGTACGGTGTGGTGCAAAACACCGTAAGAGCCAGATTTGAGTAAATTATTCAGGGTATTATAGACACTTTTGTTTTAGGGGGTTCAAAAGTTGGGTCTTGAATAGAGATTTTATCGTTTTTAGTTCGTTGGTATTAAATGTGTGGTGATCTTCATTATGGGGTTAAAGATTGGCTTGTTGGTAGGTGTATATGTAATGTTTATTTCATGCGTATAATTTGGAGGTAGAACACATATAGTATCGCTAAATTAGACAGATAGAGTAAGATGGCGGTGTATCATCTACATGATTGTTAAAAATGCAGACTAACGAATATATTTTTTTAATTATATAATTTTTTTATTAAAAATTATGCCCTTAATGACAATACAAATATTACGGTGGGTTGCACCATTAAACTTTTACGATAATCCATTTTCAGCTGTCAAATCACTAACCAATAGGCGGCAAGTACACCTACGGCTGGTAATCGCTATTGTTAAATGGTGCCTTAGTATTTATCAGTGGTATTTGCTATGTGTTAAACAGATTCGGTTTTGTCACAGACGGAGATATGTTCGAGCGCGCTGACTGACGTCATTCACGCCGTCATCAACGGCACAGATGGCTGCCTCTTCTGCTTTGGACACGCTGGACTTGGTAAGTAATCATTTTAAATATATTTCTGTAAGAAAAAACTGAAAAGTCACAAATTGCCAAACTTGAACAGGCTTTTACGGTCTTACTTCCAGAAAGTTAAACAAACTTCTGTTTACCTGTTTCATAGTAAGACCATTATAATTTATGAAATCGGTATAGTTAGGTTTTTATTTAAAATTCTGTTAAAAGAGCAAATGCACTAATTGGTACTTATTCTACAGTTCTTGATCTTTTTATCGGTACAACACAATAAAGTTACAGTTTAAAGAAATAATAATTTTAGTCTATATTGCAAATATACCAATCACCTAAACGAAAGATTCACTTACAAAAATGTATCTCAAGTTACATGTTTACCACATAGTGTAGACTGTGAGATAATAATCAGGTTCTCACGTTGCATCCAGAAGCGTTGATTAAAAAGGATGAAAGCTCCCGAAGTAGGGCTGTCAAGCTTAATTTAAATAGTAAATGTTTTAGGGGTACACTTTCAAGAATATAATTAATTTGGCAATTTGCTCATTTTGGCAATCATATCTACGAGATATAAATGCTGATTGCAATTATTTACTGTCTAATTACGATTCTTTTTATTAATAAAATACAAAGTATATGTAGTAACTGAACTTATTTGCTGAGACTCGAAAGCTTTACATAACTATCGTTGAAAAAAGTAATTGTAACTGTCAAACTTTCACCACATTTTCAATACGGAACCACAATTCACTGCGAAGGTGGTAGCCCTAATTATGCACTATAAAGTATGAAACTTCTCACTCGGCACGGAGGCGGATTTGCATCTAAATGGCAAAGAGTCGGGAGAGCTCTTAATTGAAAGTTTGATAAATACGACCAACCCCTGTCCCTCTCACACTCGTCGTGGCAAAACTTTGATATTAAAACTGAGATTCAAGTTAACACTATGAATGTTAGGCTCTGTAGTTCCTACCCCCGTTTAAATAATTTATGGATAACATCCAACTTTTGTTCAAGGGAATTAAGATTTAAAAGTTTTCCTTGTAATTTTCACGATCTTTATGAACAACTTGATTTCAAGTTTTGTTGTTTTTACGAAGTTTGACTACCATTTTTCTGCCCGAGCCCTAAGTTTGAAGTACGACTGATGTTCTCGAAATTCAGTGGACAATACGATTCAATTAGATTAAAATAGAACAATTCGTAAACAAATAAGACTAAAACAATACAAGAATGTTTTATAACTCGAGAACAAGACAAAGCCAACGTTAACAGTATTACGAACCTATTAATAAGTTCCAAGACACGAAATCAATTTAGCAAGTAGCGGCGGATTATCTGAACGATACGATCAAGATAATACCACAGACAAACAATTGCGAAATGGGCTTATGCTTTCATTAACACAAAACAACGACTAAAAACGAAAGAGGTAATTTATCCCAACCTCCCCTCATAGATTAAGGTTTCAGATGCAAATTGAATGCTCGCGGAATGAAAGTTTTGGGGAAGCGCGGCAATGTTGGCACTAAAGCTGAGCTTACTCCTACATCCCGCTTATTCGGGATCGTAGATCCAACTGAGTGAATAATTCGAACCTCGTTTTAATTATTGAAGGATTTCGGAAGCCATGTGGAGCTAAGTGAACTTACCTGGCATTAAAAGTGATTTCTTGTGTTCATTATGGTTTTGTTGGGAATTTATTCGGCGGCTTGCGGTATTTGAGGAGTTACTCGTACGAACTTATCATTTATTTATGTTCCGCGAAGCTGACTTTTAGCCGCGGGCTGAATGAATTTGGGTCGATAATAGAATTCGGGTTCCTGTTTTAGCCTAGCGTAGCACTTGATAGCGAATGTCACTTCATTAGGTTTCCGATTGTACTTTAGGTACACGTTAGGTATGTACGTTATCCACGTCTTATTGTCGAGGAAGCGCAGTACTTCTACCATATACATTCGATATGAAACGTATCTATATCTTTTATCCTCCAGGTAAATCCTACACAATGTTGGGGCGACCAGACTCGCCAGCCGCGCTGGGTGCGATCCCGTGCGCCATCACGTGGTTATTCCGAGGCATCGCGGAGCAGCGACACAAATGTGGCACGCGGTTCTCCGTCCGCGTATCGGCAGTGGAACTGTGCACGAACACCAACCAGATCCGGGACTTGTTGGCACCTTACCAAAACGGTGAGGGTCTTTTGGTCAATAAATTATTTTTTATTATAACAATGCCTAGAATTAAATTTTGAATGAATGATGAACATGAATATTCTGGAAGTTAGAGATAAGTAATCGCAAACAGTGTGACTGTTACATTTAATTCAATCACAAGATTTCATTTTTATTGAACTAATTTAATTATCTCACAGACACGGAACAATCGCCTGGCGTATATCTTCGAGACGACCCCCTCTTCGGAACCCACCTACAGAACCAGTCGGAGCTTCGAGTACACAGTGCTGAGAAGGCAGCCTTCTACCTCGATGCTGCTTTGGCTACCAGAGGCGGCAGGGAAGAAGGGAAGGATAGCCATTTGTTGTACACGCTCCATGTTTATCAATACAGTGTCGGAGGCAAAGGCGCAGGTAAGGACATTTTTTATAATTGAAGTCTAAAAAAGTAATGTTCATTAGATTCTTAGCCGGATAACTTTCGTCGTATAAAAATAAATTCTTTTCGTTCTTTACTTAATTAAAAGACGCTTTGTGATGTCCCAACTAACAATGGAATTTATTAAAAGAAAATTAATTAAGATGTACGCCTACATAAAGAGGAGCTATTTCAGGAATGTTAATTGAAGATGGTCTTAGGCAAGGTTTTAAATAAAAGTTTCACTATCTGCACACTAAACGAGTCACAAAACAACAAAGTTCTTGAATTAAAAACATTTCTCTCTTTGTTCACAGTTGCCGGAGGACGCAGCCGCCTGCATTTAATCGACCTAGGAAACTCAGAGAGAGGAAAAACAAATGGCGGGATTCCACTATCTGGTTTAGGAAATATATTACTAGCAATTTTCAACGGACAGAGGCATTTACCGTACAGAGACCATAATCTTACACATGTGTTAAAGGAGTGTTTGGGATCTCTAACATGTCACACGGCTATGATAGTTCATGTTTCACCAAACACACAGAACTACTCAGATACATTAACAACATTACAGTTAGCTTCTCGAATACACAGGCTTCGAAGGCGAAAGGTTAAATATTCGTCAAATAATAATGCAGGGTCTGGAGGGAGTTCTGGTGAAGATGCCTCGAAACCTAGTAGTAGTGAACCAGATCCTTCGAGTAGTGACCTCTCAGCTGACACCGTCATATACGTAGGTCCTATGGATGACGCAACAGATGGGGAACACCCACCGGTTTATATACCTCATATAAATTCAGGTGACAACAGATGCGTTCTAAGTAAAGCGTTACGAGGTTCAGCAGCAGAACAGAAGCACAAGTCATCTCTATCCAGGGTTGTTGAGGAAAAAAGTCCAGTACACAGATTACATGGATCACCCAAAGCGTCTCCGTTAAAAATTGCACAACCCAGTCATACTCCAAAAGCTTCCCCAGTACACTCAGCTACATCGAAATCAACTCCACTCAAAAAAGCAGGTTCAAAACATGCAGAAGAAGGTAAAAGTAATAGCGATGAACAATGGATCGATGGGCCGAGAATATCTAAATCGAAATTAGTTGAAGCTAGACATATAATCAAAGAAACACAAGGCAAAAAACGTGAGACTTGGATTGACGGGCCGATGCAAGAACCAAAAGTACCCATACAATTTGAATCTGTGCCAATTCAACCTGGAAATCCAATACCACTACAACTTGGTATTCTTGGCGCTCTTGGCAGCGAGAATCTAGGTTATGGATATATGGATAATCACAAGAAAAATATGATAAGAAAATGGGTTGAAAATCAAACTTCACAGATACACAAGTCCAGACACAGCTCACCAAGTCACAAAGCAGCGGTTGTACACAAAGAACCTGGTGGGAGAGTACCCGATGAACCAGAAACTGCTCACAAAATGGAGCCAATTACAAAAGATTCAGCCAAACGAATACATGTTGAAGAATCGACGATACGAACCGGACTTAAAGCTGGTTCCAAAGGAATGGCAATAGAAGAAGAAAATATTGGACCTCCAATAGCAGATCAGAGTTCAGTGGGTAAGAAATGTACTTCGAAACAGATTAAACATGATATAGACGATGATGACGATAGTGAAGAATTAGCTGAAATACCACCTGCATTACCAATAATGCAACCAAGCAGTCTTAGTAGTAGAGAAGTTTCTATGGAAAGTTTAGATAGTAAATATAAAGAACGATTGAGAATGGATGACGAATTAGTATCTAATCATAGTAGGGATATCGATTCTCATGGTATGAGTAGAGGTATGAATGATGATGAAGACGAAATTTTAGAAATAATCGAAGTTGAAGAACCTCTAGAACCTGTTCCAATGATGGACTCCTGCTTACAAGTAACTGAAGAAGATATAGCATTTTGTATGGGATTCTCAGAGAATCCGTTACCAGAAGTGGATCAAGAAGACGATGATCATCCACTTAGGATCTTAAGTCAAGAAAATTTGACAGTAGCTTCGACTTTCACAGATACTTTATCTTTGTATAGTGAAGTAGAACGGCAGATTAGAAATGAAGCCTACTTAAGACAAACGATAGGATTTTATGCTGAAAAGTACAGCGGTGATCGTGGATTTGATATAAATCCCCTTGAGAGTTTACCTTCATCTCGATCAAGAATAGACGACATATTGAGTTTGACTGAACTTTACGGGTCTCGGCGTATGTTAGATACAAACGATATGCCAATCACGAGAATAGCACCACAATTCCAGTCACTGTCTCTATCCAATGTTCGTGACACAGAAGAATTTGGAGGAGATGGTTCCGTGTACAGTGAACCCGCTTACAGACCTAGTGACAAAATATGCAATAGTTGCAAACGAACTATGTCCAGACCTGGAAGTGCGGTAGGAGAATGTGATGCATATCATGATTTAGAAACCCATGACTGTTATGGCCCATTCGAAAGGTATCGTGGTAATGATATAACAGATGCACGTATAGCATCTCTTAGGCACCCTGACGGGGCATCAGACCCGAACCTAAGAGAAGAGAAACGAATACCTGGTAGTGGGGCTCCTTCATTTAAGGAACTAAAATCAAACTTACATCTAGAGGTATCACCCCCAGTAGTAACAACTGAACCGCGAACAGAGAAGAGTGACAAAGGAATAGCGAGGGTAGTTGCCAGTTCTAAACCTGATGGTTATGATAGTGGCCATGAGTCTACACCTCGGACAGGTAAACACAGTCCAGCAACGACGTCAAGGCGTGCTGAATCTGGATACGATTCAGTTCCGCGTGATTCAGACGCATCTTCTTTAGATTCGTATCCAACGCGTCGCGCGGCTGTCGCACGAGCGCACGCGAAAAAGCACACAACAGCGAAATATAAGCAACATAGCGATCGTTCCTTCTGCTCGTGGCTTCGAAACCCCTTCACTTGCAAGTACGCCGACACAGACCCAGAAATCAGTGATTTTTAAAGCAAACTGTATTTAAATTGTAAAATTCTAAATAGATATCGTTAAGCTACGTTACCGAATTTAATCTGGAGACTGCTTTTGTACTCTAGTACTCGTATTTATAAAATAAATGCTTCGACACTGTCAGGTTACCACTGTATTTTTCTAGACTTACGACAGCTTTTAGCTCCGCGCTCTGAATATGATAATTTAGATAACATTATAACTATTGTAAATACAGATGTTACGCGAGGATTGCTATGTCTTGTTAGCGTTTATCTTCTGCTCATTTTTGTACTTTTATACTGTCATCGTGAGAAATCTATTCCCAATCTATTGTGAAATAATTTTCAAGAGTTGGAGTAGCTTTTGTACTGAACCCACTTGTAAATTGTTCAAAGCAAGATGTCTTCCTCTGTCTTCCCCTGTCTGTGACAATTTCATATCGAGGAAATTATTTTCTATATCTGCACTGGCACTGACCTCATTGTCGTAATGTTATGACACGCCTTTATTCCGATCACTGCTGGCGAACTAGTTTCCTAATCCTCCATTTTGTATTATAAATCCAAAGAAAGTTTGTTGCGCTGTTATAACTTTGTATGAATAAATAGAAGCCGAGTGATTGGAATAAATTGCGTATAATTTATATCAATGTAACTAAAAATCTCGTTTCTAGGATCTAAGACTGTTGTCATTTAATTGGCCATGTTTTATATAGCTTTAACATTTTGATATATTGTAATAATGTAATGAGAGGTTGACGGGCGCGAGTTCTCACGGGAACTCGATTGTCACCCGCATCGAATGTTGGAGAACTAAGTTAACGCTTTACTGTCAATGTTTTGTTATTGTACTATTAATATTACAAATATATATCCTAAATTCTACTATGCGTTCGTATTAGTTTACAATAAATTGTTCGATTTCGATTAACCTTTGTTTTATTTTGTCTACCTTTGAAAACAGTTATAAATAATAGAAACTAGCTGACCCGGCGAACTTTGTTCCGCCTTAAAGGCAATATCACATGGTCATATTAAAAATATATTTATAATTATTCAATGATTCTTTATTTGCCATTTATTGTAGCACCTTGTAATAGACTACATTTTTGATTTTTAGACGCGAAAACAAATAACACGGAAGGTCCGACCCTTGAGTGACTTATTTACAGTGATCGGAAATTCAAGCTGTTTAAACTCAAATGGCATGTCGGTTTGGACCATCGGAATGAGAACTTTCCCC
>NWSH02000008.1:14208818-14231489 GCA_002382865.2 Heliothis virescens | reverse complement strand
GTATTACGATTATGTGGTGGATACGCCCGGAATCGAGCGTCACACTATCCGCGAAGTATGTAAGACACATCCGCAGACGCGTGCCGCTCGATCCAGTGACGCATCCACGGGCAATCCCACCTACCGCACAATGTGCTCAACATGCTGTGGGAGCTGTCACGCATTCTGCGAAGAATGGAGGCGCAGCGCTTCCGGATGATGGCATGAAATCCATCTATCCTCGCCTCAGCAAACATTCCCGAAGCGCTACAAGAACGCGGCAGCCCCACCAGCATCCTGAACGCATTGTTGTATTGTACACGAAGGGCGTTGTATGTCCTTTGCGTATAACTAACCCACAGACTGCACGTGTAGAATGACTGGCAGTAGGCCCTGAACAGCGTCATTTTCACTTTTTTGCTACAGCGTGCAAATCTGCGGATCAGCATATTGCTTCGGATAGCCAGCGCCCTTCGTTCCCTCTCGATGTCCAAATCATCATTCAGGTCCTCGGTGACCCAATGACCCAAGTACTTAAACTGCGTGACCCTGTTCAGGGGAGTGCCACTGATAGTTACTTGTGGTACGTTGGAGTAGCACTTACCACGTGATCTAAACACAAGTAACTCACTCTTTTTGGCATTGTACTTGAGTCCTTGAGCCACCGCGTACCGCTCACAAATTTCGAGTAGGTGTCTTAGAGCGCCGATTGAGGGACTCAGCAACACCATGTCATCAGCGTAACTGATATTATTAAAACATGTACCGTCAATATGACAACCGATGTTAGTGTTGCTGAGTTCAACAATCAGCTGGTTGACGTACAAATTAAAGAGGCGTGGCGAAGTTACCCCCCCCTGCCTCACCCCACATTTCAACCTGTACTCTTCAGACAATACTCCTGCCCACCTGACATTGTTGATTTGGTTTTGATACCAGAACTTAAGTAAAGATGTGACAGAACTCTCAACTTTGGTCTCCCGACACAGCTTATCCCAGAGGACATCATAGGACACAAGGTCAAAAGCCTTTGATAAATCTAGAAAGCAAGCATTCACTGGAGTCTTCCTATCTGTATAGTAGCGGACAGTCCGTTTGAGACACAACACGGCAGCCTCTGTCGATAGACCCGGTCTGAAACCGAACTGTGAGTCGTGCAGATCTATGTGACTAGCCATGTGTGTATCAAGCAGATTGTCCAGGACTTTAGCTGTTATCGTAGCCAGGGAAATTGGTCTATAATTAGTTGGATCTGCCGCATCACCAGTCTTATTTTTGATGATTGGGACAACAAGAGTCTTCATAAGATCCTTCGGTAGGTAGGAGTGACTCATACATAGCTTCCAAGAAGTTCTCTTCAAACGAAATTGCTCAGCATCGCCTAAGCACTAGATCAATAGGTATCTTCATGCTCGCTTGTTTTTCAACTAGATGAAACTTACGAAAATATAACGCTAAGCTACATTTATTTGCGATACAATATTACAACATCTTTATTCTGGAGTCTGTACCTAAGTGCCACTGTATCTAACGACTGTCTGGCGTCCTTATAATACTCAGCAAGCATTTCATTGAGAGCCCCTCAACGTTCTGCCAGCAGCCTTAACTAAACGAACAGCCGATTATTTAATAACGCGAACGCTGTCACATAATACGGCACCAATAAGTACAAAATGCGGATAAAAATAATGGCTTCGAAGAAGGCACACGTCGACCAGCGAGCCGAATGGCACGTGACAAGCACACAGATCGCGCAAACATACCAACTTTATTTCACACAATTATAAACACTACATACCAAGATATAGAGCTTATTATTCTGTGATGGAATTTCCTGTTCGGCCTCTGAAACATTGGGACACGATACATACTGAAATAATAACAAAACGGATAGGTATCAGGGGTAGGTATAATGGCGTATCAATCCTGACTCATACGAGGAAACACCGAAGGTATTACATTTGTCAAGGAACGTCAGCTTCCTGTGGTTGAGGACCAGCATACAAATGAGAAAAGCCCTAAACTAGCTTAGCATTATTCTTTTCTCATGAATTTGGAGATTTAAGGGGTTTTTATTAGTCTGAAGGATCTGAACCATATAAACAAGAAGTGCTTTAGTGTAGATTAAAGATAAAAATTCTATAATTATGTAGGTTAGTTAAGGCGAAACTTGCTGCTATCCAGAGTTCCCGGGTAAGCACATTTTTACTGAGAGCTTGATCATGATAAGGTACACAATGACACGTATTCACACCTCGTTTAAGTTATTTTGACCTATCGCTTCTGAAATTCTTTTCAATAGAAAATACAGGTAACCTTTCAGGTACAAACGACAAAAGACTTGTGGATTAAACAATTCTAAATTCAATACAAGAATAAATTGAATTCTCAACGAAATCGACTCCCGACGTTTCAACCGAACAAAAATGCCCAACTTCTATCGAATGTAAATGGGCATTTTGACCAGCCTGTGTTATATGTGGAGCAATGTGGGACAACTTGTATTGTATAGCAAGTTTTGTTTCTTCAAAAAGCCCATCCGAGGAACATTTCGGCGACAAGAACGTGTCCCGAATGTGAACACGCAGTTTACCGAACAACGCACTGTACGCCTTTTGCACGCCGAGAATAAATTCTACGCGACCCTTTGAATAGATATTCTTTGTTTATCCACCATAATTCAGAGCTTAGGTCTAGAAGGAGTTATGTTAGAACCCCTTTTTGGGACTGGAAGATTGTAAAGTATGACCCTACGAAGGCAGTTCCAGCGTGGTGATATTATAATCGTAGCTCTCCGAAAACGATTTCATCGATCACCGTTTACCAGCTCCTTGGTGTGAATACGAATTGTCATTTATCTACTACCGAGACTTAATACTCACACAATCTGCGCCCCTTTTTATACTTACATCAACTTGATTGACGCAAAAATACTTTATTGGTAAAATATGGTTATGGTGGAGAAATGTGTTCCGCAACCAGTCGACCAGCCTGCCAGGCACGGACGTATATAAGGGGGGTGTTTTGGGTGTCCGAACACCCCCCATTCATATCTGTCTTACTTGTCCAACAGAAACAAATTACATGCACCACGCCGATTTTAGAAAACAAACGTATATAAAAACGTAGTTATTTTAAATCTATTACTCTAAACTCGCGCTTGAGGGGGCCTCGCAGAAAAACTAGTTATCTATCTATTTTCGTTTCGCCAATCACGTTTAATCCTCGAACAGATAAAAAATTTTCGCGCTCGCTTCGCTCGCGTATTTATATGACATGGTCTGTATTTTTCTTTGCTTTATTAATTAACTAAAACAAATGGCGGCAATTTCAGCTTTACAAAATTCATAGGATACATTTTTGTGACTTAATCTAAAACAACAAAACTAAATTGCATTCGCTCCACTCGCGCCCTTTTTTCTCGATGTTTACACGTCGAACTGGAAAAATTTCGCGCTCGCTTCGCTCGCGCATTCATATTTTTTTTTTGCTTTCAACTTCTTTGCTTCATAAATTATACATTAGGTACGAAATTTGTGTGACAACCCAATCACCCTCCCCCCTCCGGCCACGGCAACAGGGGCCTCGTGAACTCGATTTCGCCGACGTACACATTCGGTCTAGCACCGCCACTGACTTAGAGTAGCCTAAGTTATACATATATAATAGATAACCTGCGACTACACTTGCGCGTTATAGTTGTAGGCAATGTTTAATTTGTAAATGATAGAATAAATTGGCGTTAAAGCTCTGTTTTTTATTTTGGGGACCCCCCCCTTATCAAAGCTATAGCTACGTCCGTGCTGCCAGGTTCTGAAAACCGATGCCGCACGGTTGTCGAACCGTCGTTAAATTACTAATTTGAAGTGTGAGTGTATTTTCAACTAGCCGTTTTCCCGCGGTTTCACTCGCATCAAGCGGGAATTACTGCCCGTAGGTACCCGGATAAAATATAGCCTATGTCACTCGTGGATAGTGTAGCTTTCGAATGGTGAAAGAATTTTTAAAATCGGTCGAGTAGTTTTTGAGCCTATTCATTACAACCAAGCAAACAAACAAAGTTTTCCTCTTTATAATATTAGTATAGATATACGGGTGATAGTCTATTACCCTTATTTATGTACACTACTAGCTCATAAATATACAAAAAGCTTTACCAACCTTAATAGAAATATACCAAGAAAAATATCTTGAAAGGACAGAAATGCAACTCTAAAACCGATCTCTCGAAATGTCCCAGCGTATGCCAACAGACTGCAAAGTGCAAAGGTTTCAACAGTCGGAACCGTTCTGCCAATAGGAGTTCAACAGAGTAGAAAAATAGCAGCGTACCAAGGCAGCTGCAATCTCTGCGCTGAATCTGGTATATTTTTCAAGGCGTCAAATCTGTGCGTTACACCGCACTGTCGCAAATCGAATTTGTCTCCTCCAAGTTGAGCCGAATCAATCTGCATTATCCCTCTGACATTCCGCTGCAAAAGGTAAGAGATAGCGAAAATATTATATCTTATTGAGTTAAAAAAATGTGTAATGTAAGGCGAAGTATTTTCGTAATAAAAGCAGGCAAAAAGACAAGGTAATGTCAACGAGTGTCCAACAATGTCCGATAGTCAGATACAATGACATACTATCAGTTGATTTCAGCCGGTGGAAAAACCAAGGTGGCGAGAGACCTACATACCTATTACACATTTACCTTTATAGGAGATGCTACAGCCATCGATTATAATTTTACAACCCCACGCACAATGGTAACTCGTTGCTCACACAAATTTATCAGACGCTGTTTACAAAAACTCCACCACCCCACCCGCTGTTATTTCCAACTTGTACCATTTCCGAAGACGTGTCGAGAGACGGCCGAAGCCGCAGCGATTTCTCAGGATTTGAGAGCGCACTCCAACTTAAAGCGCACGCACTTTAACCATGTTTACACTTCGCTCCCAGCCATCTTCGACGAGATAGGTTATAGCTCACCGTATGGCTTGGCAAAGATGCTACATAAAATTTGTATTAAGAAAATATCGTGGGAAGGAATAGCAAGCATATTCTGGCAAATTTGGAAAAATGAAACGTAGTACTCAGAGGTCGAACTCAGAGGGTTGTCGTCGTGGCTTTACTAACTGATCAGCAATGGACTGACATGGGTTTATGATGATTATTTAATGCACTTGTTTATTACAAAAGTCAAAATTCTGCAAATGCCTTTCTATTGTCATAAAAAAGTATGAATGGATAGGGACAAAAATAATGATCTCGGATTTGATTCTTGTAAAATTAGCTATACTCTGATAGCTATTGAATACTTGTTTAATAAAAATCTAGTACCTAACAAAAACAGAAGAAACTTAGCCAAGCATACAAAAACACGGTATTGTGCCAACTAAGATAGCTGACTTGAGAAGCTGTAGGTACACTTGGCTAGCTCCAGCATTTCTCTTTTCAGCATTTCAGGATAAGTATGAACTTTCGTAAGTCTTGGTATAACAGCGAATGTATATGACACGAAACACAGCAGAATTAATTGAAATACTTGGCAATTTAGGCAATTTGGTACTACACACGCTTTTCATTATTTTACTATGATTCGCGCGTTGTAAGTTCCGAAAGAACCTGATTGTATCCTATGATTGTTTACGTCATAAGTTAAAGACTTACATGATTGCGCTTTTATCCAGATTCCAAAGCCTTATGATCCCTACTAATGACAATAAATAAGCCTATCGGCAGTTATTACCAGCTTACATAAATACTAGTGATTATCCCTGAAATAATGCAAATCTTTATGTTGGTTGATCGTATGAATGAAGTATTCGTAACCTGAGTAAAGTAGTCATTGATATAAGGATGAACGATTTTAAGTGTGTGAGTGAGTGTAACGACACAAATAAATTTATTTATTGTGGAATGATGGAACATTACTCGTACTTACCATTTACATCAATTTAAGTTTCAATTAAACAAGCCTTTGGAAGATTTCAGAATTGTCAAAATTAAATTCAAAACAAAACAAAATACAATCTCCTGGTTTACTACCAGGAAATAATACCTTTAAATTCAGCGGTCTATTACATTAATCAACACTTCTATAAATAACTCAGGAACTTTTTAAAATAAGCATGCCTGAGTAAGACTGCTACTTTTTTATTCACGTGATAATCCTATGAGAATATCTAAGCACACCGTTAATTTCTAAATGAAGAAACATGACATAAAATCTCAGGTAATTCTTATCGACGAGGCCACGTTCTCAGCTAATTTACCATCCGACTCTTGATCCGAACAAATTGGCCTCTCAGTACAGCTCCTACTGTGACACGTTCCTGCGACTTCTGCTATAATTATTTGCGTAGGCGCTACGTAATTTTTTAGCTCCCGTGTTGTGACTTGAGCGCTTTTGTAAGCTTTACTGTACAAAATTAATCTTTCTGAAGTATTTTGTAAGGAAGAAGCCTTGAGTTGATTGATGTTACATGATGTGATGGTTTTATTTCGCAAGGGTCACTTTTACACGTGTAAAACGTGTACTTTAATTGGACCTTTGGTATGAGCGAACTGAGCTTATATGGCTTCCATACTTGACATCGACTTTTTAAAACTGGGGCAGTAACAGCAATACTCGATAAAACGCGACGTAAAAAATTATTTTTTTCTACGTCTCCAAATAAATTAGGTAACATACATTACGCAGGTTAATCCAACCAATCCTAGCTTCCCCTAAATCAAAAACCAGTACCTCAGCGTATCAAAGCTTTAACCTTTGAACGCAGAACTCAACTGAGTACGGACGCAGCACAGGAGCATTTCGGGCCATTAACCGTGTCTGAAACGGGACATATCGATTGGCGGCGCATAAAATATGTCCCTCCGACCACGTAAATAAGCCCATGCAAGCGATATAAAGTATGCGCTGTTAGGAAATGCATTGCTAGATTGCATGAGCGCTGCAATTTTTTAATGTGTGTTTATATGACTTTTAGGGTTGTTGCTGGTGAAGCAATTTACTTATCAAGCTGTTATGGAAAACCTCTTATGGAATCATGCACATTTCTATCTTCTAAGATAAAAAAAATTAGCCAGGAAAGGTTTTTAGCATCCAGCCGCGCGTTCCTTCGAAACTTACTCTTGGTGAGAAAACTATCTTGAAAATTCCCAAATCTTTCATATTCACAAACGATGAAGAGGATCATATTCACGACACATTTACGAGCTAATATTCTTGCATTATAAAATAGCTGTAAAAAAGTTCTTATTACACAGATGCTACCCTCTCATTTTATTAAGCTCTTATTGTCTTCAATAAAAATCTGGGAGATATACTACAAAGTGAGGTATAAGTCAGCGAAAAAATGATAAAACCAGTAAATCAGGAACAACTCGGTCGGAGGAAGTGTTCATAAGAATTTATGCGTATTTAAACGACGCCTTTCAACGTCTGGTTGTATTAAGTACGCCATTATGCGTTGTATTTTACGTAAAGGACGTGATTCTATGTGACGCCTGCGCTTTTTATCTTAGCAAAACGCAAGTGAGTTACGCGAATGTGGAAATACATCGGGCGAAAACCTTTCCACTTTGCATATTGCACTCAAATAAATTTAAACAGAACTAACTAGTTACTAGACAAGGTACTGATTAATTAGTACCAGGAATTTTCTGATTAAGTATTACGTAGATGCATACAACTGCATTTATTTTTAACTGCTCGCAAGGACTGAGCTACATACTTATGAAAATTATAAAGTACCTACACACCCTTAGACAGGGGTTACACGATCAGTCTGGCGTCATTCTGGCATCAGTCTCAGACTGACGAAAGACTGACAGACAAAAAAACGGTACATTTTGGACCATCAGTCCGTCAATCAACCGATTACACGATCATTCTCCCATCATTCTGACCAGTGCCGGTTTTAGCATTACCAGCGCCCTGGGCGAGATTTATCCGGCGCCCCCATTCTGCAATTCAATTCCATACGAAAAAGGAAACGAATGGGTACAATGAAATAACCATCCTTAATAAAAATATTTATGGAAAACATTAACAAAATTTCACTTTTGTAGCCTTTTTATCGGCGAAATCTTATAATAGACATTCAAAGTTCATGTTCTCTGCAGTTACAATTTCGATTGACAAAGTTGCTAAGTTTGTTAGTCTAGTTTGAGATATTGTCGATCGCAAATATGTTTTTATCAGCTTCAGCTTGGAAAAACTTCTTTCCCCACTAGCAACCGTTACAGGTATAGTCAATAATATTCGCAATGCTATCCATACATTTGGATACAGTTCCAGTAAATTCCGGTCTTTGATAAAATTCAAAACATAAACAGGGGTAACCACATTTTGATCAGGCAAAAAAGATTTCAAGCTTATGAGTTCATCACACAACATATTTGATTTAGAATCTACAGTTAATTTCAACTGGAGTCTGGAGGTCACCACAGAGTTTGACAAGGTCGGGTTTTTCGGGAATCTGTTTTATATTGTTTTATACTAACTGTTCAAATCTTTCTCTGAGTGAAATTAACGTAGTGTAGGACACTACACTATGAGATAGAGAGTTGAAAAATTCTACCTCAAATTTATTTTCTGGAGAAACAATAGGCTCATCGCGAGCAGTTTCATCTGCTTGACGTTTAACAAATCGAATCCTTTTTGCAGCTCTAAACACGGGTTCAATTTCTAGTTCTTCTGCCATTTCCTTTGCAGTTAAAATGGCACTTTTAAAGCCTGTATTTCTATGCTCTTCCAAGAAAGTGCAGCATTTTTTCAACATTTCTGTGCATTTACTGAGATCTATATCTGGTGATTGTAGAGATTTACTAACGACGTTAACTTGAAAAAGTATGTCATACCAAACCAACAATGAAACTGAAATCTTTTAATTTAATTGTTCAGCTAGAGTAGTAGCTTCATGAGAGACCTGAACATTAGTTTTCTGTGGCTCAATTGCTAAAGTAACTAAAGCGTCATGGATGGCACTAATTTGATAACGGACTGCTTTGACACTGCTTATTCTTGCTTCCCAACGTGTGTCACTAAGCTTTTACATAGTGTACTAGCTTCTGCCCGCGACTTCGTACGCGGATCATGTCACTTACGCCGGCAACAACGGGGTTGTTAAAATCAAAGATTTCAGATCTTTGATGTCGAGTTCTAAGAGCCCGGGGTAGCGACGGAATACGCGAGGTGATTCGAGACGTTTCAGATCTTTCATTTTTGCAAGTTAACCCACCAGACTAAACAACTTTTGCTAAGACGTCATTCCTATTCGTCTGTTATGGTGGAGCTGGGCTCTTGGACTTCCACATCAGGTGTTCCAGATCTTGAAATTAAATATCTCAGCATAAAATGTTCATCACGTGGATCAATTTTTACAATAGCACCATTCTTGTATCTTTCTATAGTTTAGTTGGCTTTATAGTTTAGTGTTGCGGTTCTGCATCAGGTAAACACTTCAAAAACATAGGACTTCCATACAAACTACCAACCCCCGTTTTTCTCTCCTAGGGGCACCTATATTTTCGTAAAATCCGTGCTTAGATAATGTTTACACCCTATTAGTAACCTACCTGCCATTACTACCATTTTAACCGGTAACCCCATTTTAACCCTTTTAAGAATGTATTTCAAAAAAATGTGAAACACGTGTTTATTATTTATTTTAAGGAGTAACTTCACGTCGAAGTTTAATGTCGAAATTCGTAATTAATATTCGTTCGCCATACAAAGTTTCAACCCCTATTTCAACCCCATAGGACACGAATAAAAAAAATGGCGAAATACGTGTTTACTTGTTTATTTATTTCAAGGAATAACTTCACCAAGCTACATATCGAAATTCGTAATTAATATTGGTTCACCATACAAATTCCAACCTCTATTTCAACCCCTCAGGAGACGAATTTGAAAAAAATCCTTTCTTATCTCGCGTGAGAGTCTTAATATGAACCTCCGTGCAAAATTTCAGCTTTATAGGTTTACGGGTTTGGGCCCTGCGTTGATTAGTTCACCATACAAATTGTCAACCCCATTTTAACCGTCAACCCCATTTTAACCCTTTAAAGGATGTATTTCGAAAAATTGTGAAACACGTGTTTACTTATTTATTTCAAGGAGTTTCATGTCGAAATTCGCAATTAATATTCATTCCCCATACAAACTATCAACCCTTATTGCAACCCCTTAGGACACGAATTTCAAAAAATCCTTTCTTAACACGCGTCAGAGTCTTAAGATGAACCTCTGTGACAAAAATCAGCTTTATAGGTTCACGGGTTTGGACCCTGCGATGATGAGTCAGTGCTTCTGCCAGTGGTTTCACCCGCGTCCCGTGGGAACTACTCGGCGCACCCGGATAAAAAGTAGCCTATAGCCTTCCTCGATAAATGAGCTATCTAACACTGAAATAATTTTTCAAATCGGACCAGTANTGCAAAATTTCAGCTTTATAGGTTTACGGGTTTGGGCCCTGCGTTGATTAGTTCACCATACTAATTGTCAACCCCATTTTAACCGTCAACCCCATTTTAACCCTTTAAAGGATGTATTTCGAAAAATTGTGAAACACGTATTTACTTATTTATTTCAAGGAGTTTCATGTCGAAATTCGCAATTAATATTCATTCCCCATACAAACTATCAACCCTTATTGCAACCCCTTAGGACACGAATTTCAAAAAATCCTTTCTTAACACGCGTCAGAGTCTTAAGATGAACCTCTGTGACAAAAATCAGCTTTATAGGTTCACGGGTTTGGACCCTGCGATGATGAGTCAGTGCTTCTGCCAGTGGTTTCACCCGCGTCCCGTGGGAACTACTCGGAGCACCCGGATAAAAAGTAGCCTTCCTCGATAAATGAGCTATCTAACACTGAAATAATTTTTCAAATCGGACCAGTAGTTCCTGAGATTAGCGCGTTCAAACAAACAAACTCTTCAGCTTTATAATATTAGTATAGATAATCCCAAGCATGGCGACGTACCGTTAAAAGTCAAAGCGTTTGCTTTTAAAAAACAATCGAATAATTGTTTTAAGAGCGTCCACTTATGGAAGGAATGACACGAGTGCGTTTCGGTTCGTCAAAAATTTAAAAGACGTAGATCTCGGGAATCCCCGACCGATTTCTCTATAGAAACACATGTCAGTCAACCATAGATTGCCAACACAACATTTTTCCCTAAATTTGGGGAAACTTACAAGTAGACATCGCTCAATGAGTGAGGGAACTATAAACGGTGTCTGCGAGAAATTATAAAAAAAGGCGCCGGGTACAAGCGCCGGCCTGCGGCGCCCCTTTCACTCGGCGCCCCTGGGCGGTCGCCCAACCGCGCCCTACCCTAACGCCGGTACTGATTCTGACCAGACTGATGGACTGGACTGACGCCAGACTGATCGTGTAACCCCTGTCTAAAATGTATTTCAGCATATGCACAACAAACAAAAACCCATAAAAAGCATATTGCTATGCAAATCAACCACAGGTGTATCATCTCCCAATCTCGTACGTCATAAACTATACCATATCCTACACATAAGACTGTTCTATATATCTTGCGTCTCTATAAAAAGTGACAGTTGGCAATTTAAATAATATATACCGTTCCGTTTATGTTTCAAATCCGAGCTTACGGTTTTGTAGTGCTGAGAATACGCACAGAGCGGCGATAAAATTTATTGTCACCCGTACGACATCTGGTGCCTTCCCCCTTATTGTGGACTAAAGGGTAAGCGATAGCGTTTTTATGAAGATGTAGCTTGGTTAGAAATTGTCAAAAAGATACTTAAATCTATTTTATTCTTAGAATGTTGAATAACAAAACATTGTCTGTAAATACAATGTACCAAACACGTGGTTGTTGCTTATGCCACTGTGTCATTTTAGGGCAATGTTTTTGTCTTAGAATGAACACATTAGCTTGTAATTTACACATAAGCTTATGAAAATGTGTTTTGACAAAAATATAAGTAGATAAATCCATAATTTTATATTATTTCAATTGTTTATTCCATGTAATTCGCAGTAATTGAACTAAAATCACAACCTTCAACGGTCTGTGCTTGTGGATCCTCGCTACCGCTTATGCCTCAACCCATACAAGGGGAAGACGAACGCAAACTGTTTCCTGAACGTACTCAACATTCTGAAGAATAAAACCTTCACAATCTCGTTGTGTACAAGTAAATTCAGTTAAAAAGTTACCCTCAACTATATGTACCTACATAGGATCGTAGGCTCTGAGTAGGCTTTTTGGGAAATGGCTTTAAACTTCTTTGTAGGCCGGTTTTGGTTTTCAGCCTCAGAAAAGTCACAGATTAGACTGCATTTATCTTAAATATATAAAACTCAAAGGTGACTGACTGACTGACATAGTGATCTATCAACGCACAGCCGAAACCACTGGATGGATCGGGCTGAAATTTGGGACGCAAGCAGATGTTATGACGTAGGCATCCGCTAAGAAAGGATTTCCCGAAATTCCCACGGGAACGCGAAAAAACGGGATTTCAAGTATAGCGCGGGCGAAGCCGCTGGCAGAAGCTAGTGAGATATAAATACATTCGAAATATTGATTTCTTCCATACACTATTCACTTAGCAGTGAGGAAGTTATTGTTAGTGTCATACTTAGGTTTGGGTTTGATTCCCATTGGCATGGTCATTAACCAATTAAAGATATAACAATTTAGCACTTTCATATTTGGATATGTTATGGACTAACATTGAATAAAAAAATAAATATAGGCAAATGTAAGTATAGGTAATTCGTTTTCTTCAAAAATCTCATCAAATAGACCATAAAGTCGTCCAGTCCTAAAGACTTAAGGAAACAATCTCTTTCAAGATGTCGGAATATTTTTTTTTATGTTTGAATACCGTAAGCCTTGCTGTAAGGAGATAAGGAAAAAATATTATTTATTTCAATACGCTTTGCATTTTAATTGAGTTTCTTTTAGTGACGTTAAAGGGGCAAATATTCAAACGCTGCAAATGCAAATACAGGAAAAAATATAGATTGAGAAAGTTGAATAATTAAAGAAAATAGTATATTTTTATGGCAGCTTACATTTTATGCATTCGTTGAATTAATTTAGTTTTTTTAAATAAGGTGCATGGTATTAATATGATTATTATATGATTGAATGAAACTTGATTACTCACAATAGATATCACATAACTCGCTTATCCACTCAAGTTTACAAAGACAAAATTACTAAGATAAAATTACTAATTATATTTTGCAAAATTCAAACAATTTTTTAATTATTCAGAAATTTAATTAAAGTCAACAACCTCTGCATTTCAAACCGATAATCAAATCTCATGACGATTCGCTACTGCCCTGCATTCATCTCGAACGCTCAAAATTCATTCGCCCAAACTGCAGCGCCCCTTCACTTAAAATTAAAGCTAATTAACTTTTTAACTTTGCCACCCCTGGTGGCCGCTGGCGTATAATTAAAACGAAACAAAAGTCAACTTTATACCACCCTAAGGAGTTGCCTACTGCCTACGTAGGCGTAGGAACGGCTAGGAGTTTTTTACGCGAAACATTCCCCGAGAACTGGGCCGCGTAATTAATTAGAGAAATTAGCGTTAACGTAATGTTATAATGAACGGACAGTGTTTAGGAATGTTAGAATGATTGTATTTTACAGTTTAGAAATGTTTCTCGGTTAAAAAATAACGTCTCGTAAATTAATATCTATCTTTGACCATTTATATCGTCCCAGTCTTGATTACTGTCTAGTAATGCTAAAATGAAAAGAAAACANCGAAAAAACGGGATTTCAAGTATAGCGCGGGCGAAGCCGCTGGCAGAAGCTAGTGAGATATAAATACATTCGAAATATTGATTTCTTCCATACACTATTCACTTAGCAGTGAGGAAGTTATTGTTAGTGTCATACTTAGGTTTGGGTTTGATTCCCATTGGCATGGTCATTAACCAATTAAAGATATAACAATTTAGCACTTTCATATTTGGATATGTTATGGACTAACATTGAATAAAAAAATAAATATAGGCAAATGTAAGTATAGGTAATTCGTTTTCTTCAAAAATCTCATCAAATAGACCATAAAGTCGTCCAGTCCTAAAGACTTAAGGAAACAATCTCTTTCAAGATGTCGGAATATTTTTTTTTATGTTTGAATACCGTAAGCCTTGCTGTAAGGAGATAAGGAAAAAATATTATTTATTTCAATACGCTTTGCATTTTAATTGAGTTTCTTTTAGTGACGTTAAAGGGGCAAATATTCAAACGCTGCAAATGCAAATACAGGAAAAAATATAGATTGAGAAAGTTGAATAATTAAAGAAAATAGTATATTTTTATGGCAGCTTACATTTTATGCATTCGTTGAATTAATTTAGTTTTTTTAAATAAGGTGCATGGTATTAATATGATTATTATATGATTGAATGAAACTTGATTACTCACAATAGATATCACATAACTCGCTTATCCACTCAAGTTTACAAAGACAAAATTACTAAGATAAAATTACTAATTATATTTTGCAAAATTCAAACAATTTTTTAATTATTCAGAAATTTAATTAAAGTCAACAACCTCTGCATTTCAAACCGATAATCAAATCTCATGACGATTCGCTACTGCCCTGCATTCATCTCGAACGCTCAAAATTCATTCGCCCAAACTGCAGCGCCCCTTCACTTAAAATTAAAGCTAATTAACTTTTTAACTTTGCCACCCCTGGTGGCCGCTGGCGTATAATTAAAACGAAACAAAAGTCAACTTTATACCACCCTAAGGAGTTGCCTACTGCCTACGTAGGCGTAGGAACGGCTAGGAGTTTTTTACGCGAAACATTCCCCGAGAACTGGGCCGCGTAATTAATTAGAGAAATTAGCGTTAACGTAATGTTATAATGAACGGACAGTGTTTAGGAATGTTAGAATGATTGTATTTTACAGTTTAGAAATGTTTCTCGGTTAAAAAATAACGTCTCGTAAATTAATATCTATCTTTGACCATTTATATCGTCCCAGTCTTGATTACTGTCTAGTAATGCTAAAATGAAAAGAAAACAATTTCTTCTTCAATGTATAATAGAATTTTTTTATTGCACAAATTCTACATTAATTATATACACTAGGTACAACTTAAATACATATACAAACATAAATTACTAAATTAAAATTAATAAAATATAAACAAACAAATAAATTAAATTAAAATTATGTATCAAAAAACTCATATTCTATTGAATTATCTTCCGCTTGTAGCAAACATATAGGTATTCAGCTAGGCTGACCATAACTTTTCGTCAAGCAAAAACTCCACACTCCTCGTTTCTACTTACACAAAAATACAACCCTTCTTATTACAGTCGGGTAAAAAACAAAACAAAAACAAAATGACATAACAAAAACAAAACAATACTCACTATAATCCATAATCGAAAACGAAGTACCATCTGCTACCAAACTGAAATCCGCGGTACTTACATCTAAGGGCATCTAAGGGTTTTCCCTTTAAAATTGGCCGCGGCACGTGACAGGAAAGCGGAATCTCGATGTCCATTATTTTAATAGTTTCCCTTGCTCGTAGGTAGGTCTTTCGTAGGTATTGGTGTGGTCGTAAGTCTTGATTCGGTTTACGTGCTTTTCATTTTCGCGTGATCTTTAATGAATGTCTGGTATGAAGTACCTACGTGATAAAAAAAAGTTATGTAGATAGAGAATAAATAAAACAGTGTTGTGCCATTAGCCATTGACTATACCTGTACTTAATTAGTTATGAAATTGTATGAATTAATTACTTATTGCAAGTTCCAACTTTTAAATTATTGTAGCAAGTCTAACCTACATATAGGTATGCATTTCACTTTTAGTGTCACGATAATAATATTTTTGATCCCAATCAAATATTTACTTACTCAATCCTACATTTTACATAGTAAGTATATTGCTGAAATTATGAAAAATATCTCAAAAATATATGCCTATCCTGCGTTGAGATGAAAATTAGTATTTACATGTATTTGATATCTGTACTACACAATCGTTTATATTCACAGCATTAAAACAAATATTTAGACTAAATATGTATCTGCAATAATTAATTTTATGAATTCAATTTTACTATTTATCTTTTGACGCTGTTTCAAATATCTTCAATAAGAACATGTTTTTATAGGCAAGTTTTGTTTTTTCTTTTCTGAATAAGTACTAACTCAGTGGACAGTTTAGTCTACTGTGAATTTCATACGTGTGGAAAATATTTCCGCACCTGTCATGACTGTGTTCCTACATTGAGTTACGTGTTTAATTTGCGAGTGAGTGAAATAAAAAAAATCACATAAATAATATTGATTAAACATAGACTTCAATCTAGTGCCTACAAATGCCCAATATTTACACGGCCGTACAGTCACAGCCAGCAATAATCGAACGCTCGCAGTTTAGATAAGGAGCTCGACTGAAGCACTTGAGCACTTCATTGTACACAGTCCATTAGCTTTGAGCGTATTAGCATACTAGATAAGCTCTCCTAGATCGTACTTACAGCTTGTCGACTATTGGCATGGCTAACGTGGTGGCAATGTGTAATTAGTATAAACAGATGCTAGTTGATTTTGAGGCTTATGTTAATTTAATTAAAGCTTTTAGTCGCAAATCTACACCGAATAAAAAAAGATAGGTTCCCACCCACTTATCTATTGTCCTGTTATTTTATAGTACACAGAGTCCTTGATCATAAAATTTCACGGAACAGGTGCTTTATCCGTAAAAAACATTTATTTTCCTTATTACGAAAACCAATTTATCAGGGCATTACCATTTCAAATGACTCGTTTAATATTTTTCTCCAAAATAATCCTTTCAGCTCCGAGGCAAAGGAGAAAAAAAGATAAATCCACGTCGCAGGAACGGGGCAAAATCGATATACGCAAATCAGTGATAACAGGGGCCTCTAAACTTTTACCGTTTATTTCCCGAGTCGGGTCTCCCCGGCGTCTTATCGCCTCCGATCTACAAATCCAATTTCCTAAAATAGGGATCGATCCGACAAATCATCTGGCCAACTCTATTATCCCCCATTCAGGAGGGATATCGCGCGATGACTTGCTTAGTTGAAACCGTTAGTGGACACTAACGCGGAAAAAATATCGAGTTACGATTCGATACTATCGGGACGTAATCTATAAGTGAATATCCTCGCAAATTGGACTTTGCACGTAATTTTAGACGGCCATTTTACGGGTGTAACGTTGAACATTTACCCTATTAGAAAGTCCCATCAAAACGTATCTTATTTTGTTAATACTCGGCCGTATACGGAATGACGCATGAGACATACAATTTATATTCATAACAATACCCCTGCAATCCGTAGTAATTATAAACATCATTACAGTTAGAATAACAGCCGAGTGACGAGTGGGAGCGGCAGGCAGAGGTCATAAAGTGCCTCCGAGAGCGTCCCATCGCTGGGAATCTATGGGAACGGGCTAGAGCACAAGGGCGAAGCGGAAAAGTTAGGATTTTGTTACGGGATGGGCCACCTTATAAGACAGATTTTTTTATTTTTCGGGTTGAGTTTTTCACAACTCTGACTGTAACTAGATGTTGGATGAACGCAAAAGGCAATTTTCTAAGGAACCACTACATGCAGAAAAGCAGAACCTAAACTGGAGAACATTATCGCTACTCATCCTTTGAAAATAACATATCTTTTATAGCGTTACTTAGTGGTGGATCTACTGCTCACAATTAGGTTTTAATAGTTTGTTATCCTCGTCTTAAAACGAGACCATCTGTACATACCATGTCTACCTTTTTGATTGCCGACTTTTATTTCTTCTCCACCATCGCGCTCAATGAAATCGCTCCTCAGTTTATTTGCACCACACAACAATATTTGCATGTCGTACCTACAATAGCGACCCTTCTGCACCGGTTGAACCTTAGCCAAATGGCACCGTACCTGGATTTGGTACACAACCAGAATAACAAGACCCTTCCCCATACGGCACTGTTAACTATATAGTTTGAAGGCATTGACTTCGTGTGGGGAGCAAGAGGTCAGGTTAAGCTGGTTAGTGGGACATACATCATAATCTCTCTAGATTCGGGTCGCAATGCTGATGTGAGGGTCCATAAGAAAGTGTAAGCGATTTTTGGTGTCGTTTAGTTAGAATTTTAATGGTGTGTGTTCTACAGGGGCAGAAAGGATTTATTTTCATTAGAATCAATAGTTTTGGGACTGGATATTATTATGATGTTGCGAACTTTAAGTCGACAAACTTTTAGTAAGTAACTCATTATTGATGTAAAATAAAAAGTTCTTAAAACTGTTCTGCTCATACTAACTACTAAAAGGATTTTTCCTCGTAGAAATAAAAATATTCAGAGTTCAAACTATCATTATTTTTTTAAAACAACATTTGTTCTAAAGAAATTGCCATATTATTAGTTTCATCTTATATAGGCATTTTACCGCATGAGTGCTGAACATCGATAGGCACCTACACAAAATCAAATCAAACTACATCACTAAGTTTTAACACCAAACAAATGTATAAAGTTTTATCACTACAAACTACAACACAAAACTCGAGTCCTGCAGAAAATCTCATCTAAAACAGAAAAACTTACAATTCCACTGTATAAAACTAAAAATACCGTAACATATCGCTTCTATTTGTAACTGCTGCGAGCCAAATGATAAATATAGAACAGGACCATCACTATTGATCCGAAGGATTCCCGGAGTAATAATAGAGAACATTATGCCCCATCCCTATTCTGTTCCGAACTACGAATATTTCAACTCACTTGAATAATATACTTACCTACTAACTTTAGAAGTTCGTTTATCCGTCTGGTTCATCATAGGTAAATAGAAGTCAAAGTAAATTTCTTTTATTTCAATAGACCTATTACTTCTTTCTTCTTCTTGTGAAAAGTCAAGCTAGTCGCGCGTTTCCAAGGAGTTGGTCTCATGGAGAAGAATCAATTTGATATGAAATTGGGTAACAGCTTGAATTTAGCGTAACGATAAGTAAGGCCTTCTATCTAGATGTATGAAGGAGTATCTTAAAATTGCAAGTAAAACTTGATATAAGCTTTTTTATACAAATTCATGTTCTTTTTGAGTAAACAGAAAACACAGAACGCCACCTGTTTCAATCCTTATGCTACTGTGCTCCGCCCACGTTATTACATATCGAGATTAAAATACACCTGACCTTTTTTTCGTATCTTTATTATGTTTTGTAAAGATTTTTTAGGATAGGATTCAAACATATTTCTGTTGAACTAATTTTTTTATTATTATTATTATTCCATTTATTTCAGGCATCAAGGCCCATATTAATATGTCTACAATATTTATGTCTACAAGCTCCTTACGCATGAAAACCTTTAAACTTTAAAATTGTGCAACCATATAAAAATACAACGATGATATACAATTCAAGATTATTCCAGCCAATTTGTTTAAATAGTCGTTTAATCAAACAGCTAGCCCTTTGACTGAACAACGCCTTTCAACCACACGTCTTTACGTCGTTTAACCGGCTTGTTGACCACAACGTTCAACACTACAACTAAACGACGCTTAGCCACCTGGTGAAGGCAACTGATTACGAGTTTGACGGCCACTTTCACAGGTTTCAGATAAAGTTCTAGATAGCTATCTAACAGATAGTACCATATAAATATTTTTAACTAGCCGTTTTCCCGCGGTTTTACTCGCATCCCGTGGGAATTACTGCCCGTACCCGGATATAATATAGCCTATGTCACTCGTGGATAATGTAGCTTTCGAATGGTGAAAGATTTTTAAAATCGGTCCAGTAGTTTTTGAGCCTATTCATTACAAACAAACAAACAAACAAACAAAGTTTTCCTCTTTATAATATTAAGTATAGATTTTGACTACTTTTGTATTGGATGATCTGTCAGATAGCTATCTAAAACTATATCTGGAACCTCTGAAATTGGCCGTGAGACTAGTAAATGTCTTTGTATCATCAGTATAAGTAATAGTAACCAGAATACACCATCCGGATTGCCGCGACAGTTATCCGGGTGTCAATTAACAACACTTAGCGGAACGCCGGTGTTAATGCACCTTTATATTATACGGATTCGTTACTGCTGTGTGAATAACATTCATTATCATCAGCCTATTGTAATACTGGATTTGCCTAGTAATGGATAGTGAGTATTTAAACGAGAGTGTTTTCATACCAAACCCCAAATTGGGAGTCATGATCCTCTGTGGATGCAGCTGACTTAAACCCACAATTATCCTTCGGAAGCCCTTCGTGTACCAGGACCACCAAGAATCCAGCAGCCCCGGCAGGCTCCCACTCTACAGCCTGAACTACTCTTTGATAAATGTGATACGTACCTCAAACTACAAATGTTTAAGTTAAAGATGTAACTCAGATGAGAGAGAGAAAGTGTAAACAAATAAAAATATTATAACCAAAAAGATAAAAAAAGAACTATCAAAAATCC
The DNA here is from genome assembly GCA_002382865.2 of Heliothis virescens. Classification (NCBI taxonomy): domain Eukaryota; kingdom Metazoa; phylum Arthropoda; class Insecta; order Lepidoptera; family Noctuidae; genus Heliothis; species Heliothis virescens. Next base: position 14,211,009 of record NWSH02000008.1, on the reverse strand, counting down.
AACAACCATTTATTCAAATTAATAAACCACTTTAAAATATCATTAATACTCTTCAGTTGTCACAACATGAAAAAGCACGCAACGGCCAACCCTTCGCGCGCTCGGGCCGTGCGAGTGTGCGACCGTGCGAGTATCAACCGTGCGAGTATCGATTGAGTGAGTGAATAATACACGGGCCGTCGCTCGTCCGCAGTCGACCGCCCGTCGACGTCCGTCGGCCGGTCAATTAGTCGTTACTGCACTCACTGCTGCTGTATTGTTTTTGATGCAAGCTTTATCTCGCTGAAGTGGGTTGTTAACTTGGGGACTTCGGTTTTATACTATACTTTATAAGTTTAAGTTATGTTCTCGGTTAGTTTGTTATTTTTAAGATACTCAATTTGACACAGTGTACTGCCATTTTCTATTGAATTTGAACGATCTTTTGGTAAAATCTCTTCCAAGCTCTGGTTACTAGAGAAGTTCGTTAGTGTTTTTCTACCAGATAATATTCAAAATCTAATCCTATTTTCTCTGTTTACCATAACGCTACATAAATAACACAAACCACATTCCATAAATAAGATCACGCGCTAAATATAACTCTATCACACTAAGTTTCGACAACTTGCCTCCACTTGCCCACGCAACTGCAGTTACTCTGCCATGCACCACACGTCATTGAGCACGTCGTGACGTCACTGCACCCGTCAGTCACGTGCATTGAATACGAACACGCACTGTGACACGATATTAACGTGAGATCAAAATACTAGCGAAGCTTTGATTAGACTTTTGTTAGACGTGACTGAATTTTGGTCTGTGGCACAAGTTTTGATGAATCTTTCCACATAGCTTGGATTTTTTTTGGGAAATTGGACTTATGATTGTTTAAGCAAAATTGAGCGAGAACGCATCCAGTTACAGAACCAGAACCAACAGTTAATTGATTAAGATTCTTTATTCATTCATATCATATTAATCATTACGAACCATCACAAAATGTCACCCCATCTCTAATGATATACCCCTGTCCTACCCATAACGGAATATCTGCTTGTGAATTTATAAGCAGTTATACAGGATTATTGAATAAACGAGGCTTCCACGAGACGAGGCTGGATTGATAAGGCTTGCTAATTAATTTTTCATCTCGGCCATGTGGTATTGTCCCTAATCCCCTAGTTAGTCATTCTGTATGAACAAAATTGCGCGTGGCAGTTGGCGGGTTGGTGCGCCACTGTTCTGTTCTGACGGTACCTTCAATTATAAATGTTTGGCTTATTTTGTGGTTTTTTAATTAAATATACACACATAATTTTCCAATAGCGCGGTTTTTGTGGTAATTTCATTATAGTTATACACGGATCCTGTTGGGGCTGCAGGTTGTTCGAAAGAGTTACCGCGGCTCTGGCATACAAAGGGCTCCCGAAGGAACACGGAGGGTTTTAGCACAGTTTAAATATAGAACAGTTAGGAAGCTACCTACTAACGTTCGTAACCGTCACACTCACACACGCATGCGCATTGACGAGCATTTATGTACCTTTACCAGTGCTGTCAGTACTAAATGTCGCGGTGCTTTTTTTTTTTTTTTTGATATCGGGTTGGAAAATCCTCATGGAGACCCTTCGCCCTTGGGGAAGGGTGAAGGGGACTGTCAGACTCTTACTGACTAAAAACCAACCCGTGTTCCTCATGCACCCATGTGTCGAAGGGGCGGGTATCGCCGAAGCATTCATCCTACCCCACGACGGGTGTTGGCCCGCCAGATGGTCAGGCGGGCCCCGTCACCCACTGCGGCCGTCACCCCGGCCGCAGGACTCCAATATGAGGCGCGCGCGGAACACGACGCCGCCGCCTCGAGGCCTGCTGCTGGTTGGACGGCAAGACGCCCCGAGTCTGCCGTCCGCAGGCCGCGCCCTACGGTGGCCGGAAGTCGGCCACCCTACGACGCCCAGTGCGTCTGCTGCGAGAGGGGAGAGAGGAGGCAGCCTCTCTCTCCCTTTCCGCCGCCTCCTTTGCGAGCATAACGGCCTCGCAAAAGGTGGCGACGGCACTCCACCCTGACTCACTCCCGACCATGGTAGACACAACAGCCGGAAGCGAGAGGTTTCCTGCAGCACCTACGGCCGCGAACAAGTCACGGCGCTGCGCGTCCCAAGCTGGGCACTCCGCCAACGTATGCAGCGCCGTATCGTCGCGGCAATCA
>NWSH02000008.1:14177730-14192602 GCA_002382865.2 Heliothis virescens | reverse complement strand
TTTTTTTTTTTTTGCAAAAGTTAGTTTTTCAGGACTTTTTCTATTAGTAGTGAAACTCGGGTACAGCCGACAGCAAGTTAGTGTACACAAAGCTGTGAAATTTCTGCGATCGATTTTCAACCTTATCACAATAGTGGAAGGTTAATGTTCGATTGGTAAAATTTGTTACATTTGACAGATTTTGGGTACACTGACTTGCTGTCGACTGTACAAAAAATCACATCGAATTTTCTTCGGTTATCACAAAAACACGAAACATTCTTATCACACAAACTATCCTTAAAAACACAACCTGTAGCTAGTTTCATATGTGTGCGTCAACAAAGCGGGTCCACCAGAGAGCCACTCAGTCTGACTGACGTTTTAATGGAGCCCCATGTATTTATTCAGAAGGCCGTCGCTTCGGACCGAGGCTGAAGAATGACGGAATTCACGCGGCCTGTATCTAATGCAGAGTGACGTTACTTTTTAAGGTTTCTTTTTTTTATGTTTTCCTTTTTCTCTGTGTGGTTTTAAAGAGGTGAAGTTTTGTGTGGAGTATTTTGGACGAGAAATTGTGCTGTTCTAGAGTTTACTCTCTATTGGCCAACAACCCTGATGTCATTCATTATTCTGTCTAGATGATGTGATTCAATATTCTGTCTATCTCTGGCTAGTGATAAAATTTGGACATTAGCCCCATACAATTAATGTCAAATTCCTATCTCTGGTAAGCAAATCCAGAGTTAGATAGGTTATTGGGAACGGCCGATGACTGCTTTATGTCGGTATGCACTCGAAAAAAGATATGCTAAGATTGTGCTTAACAATTAGAAAAAGAAAAACGCTCTCTTCGTAAAAGTAACAAATGACAATCTTTATTAATTCTTCACGTAAATGACTCAATTATCAATAGAGTTCTAAAACATTTGTATTATGTTTTCATCTGAGTAAAATATATTTTAAATTTTACTCACAGTAAATTTTCTTCAAATCTCTTACTTTTTGTCTAAGATTCGCCACCTGCCCACAAAGGTCCGCGACCACAAAACCCTTATTCAAATGAAACTCTTTGAAACATTTCAATTCTTTGCAGCAGCATGCAGATTGAAGTTCCTCGAGGGTTCAATCTTTAAAGGGCCGTTATCTAAATCAAATGCCCTGCGACACAGCTTGTTCGGGGAGATTTTTAAAAGGATTTGTGTTAAATGGGTAAAAAAGGGTGGACTTGTACTGTAGGTAGGTATATTGTTTGTGTGAATATACGTTTGGGTCTGTTTTTGGATGTTTCCTTGTTATGCTCCCGTCTCGTAGTTTTGGTGCTTCTGTTTGTTGGTTTCCTATTAGTTTTTGGTCGATCTCGTAATGTAATGTAATTATAAGCCTGAAAATCAGATATAGATATGTGGATTATTACACCTTTATGATCGACTGTCAATAAGAGTTGTTTTTCGTTTTTCTTGCCAGTATACTTATGAATAACGAGCTTTGACTTCTAAAGAAGATACTCAAATCACCTTATTTCCGTCAGATATTATCTCTAACATTCAGAAATACTCCTATTCCTTAAAACTACCCCCTACCACAAACTTGCAGTAACACTCTGTTTAGAATAAAAATATCCCGCAGCGCAACTTTTAAAGGATTTGCCCAAATCTCTTATTGAATTGTCGGCATCTTAAGTGGCAGTAGTTGCACCTAAGTTGGTTTTGGCTGAAGTTTTTCTATCCCCTCCCCTCCTTGTTTTATTATGTAAATAGAACCGCATTGAGTGTGTGGCGTGATTCTATCTTGGAGGCCTATTACGGTAACTGTCGAAGGTTTCAAATGTGGAATTTAAGAATGGGATTTTACGTTTAAAATATCGGAAAAGTTTTGGAAACTTTTGACAACACTGTGTTAAACTGGTAATCGGTTTTATCCTTGGATAATCTAAACATTTAATGGCTTACCTGCAGGTTATTAAAACTTTTGTATCCTATCATCGATAGGTAACACGTTATTCACGCCGTAATACCGGCTAAAACTACAATAGATACAAACTGATAAATAATTACAATTGCTTATGGCGCAAAATACTATTGACTTTCCAAATTCCAAAAAAATATCGACATTTGGCAATCGGAATCGGTCTGCACTAGCTCCATAGACAAGCGCTTCGGGAGGAGGTTTCCTCAACCACATAATGCACTTAGGTCAGGATAAACGTGGTAATGTGAACGGAGGAGGTCTATATATCGTGTCGCCGGGGAACTTGCGAATACGACTAAATGGGGAAAGTGTGAATGCTACTTTTGGGGTAGTGTTGAAAATTGTTTTCGAATTTTAAATTTGGAGTGTTGTATTTTTTGTTTTGTTTATTGAATGATAAAAAGTGCTATGGGTGTTTTAGAGCTGGTAGTTTTTAAGCATTATTTTTTTGTTTAATTTATTTTTTAAGTCGAAGTTAGTTACGCCGTTAAGTGTAGATAGTCAAGTACTTAGTCAGAAAATGCATTCATAATTTAACAACACACAAATAACCTATCCAAATGCAAACATTAATTTGGCATAGGAACAAGTAAATACTCTGCCATTATCTCAAAAAAAAACCTAAATCTGTACAACAGAACAAAATCGATCGCAAAAAAAACTTTATAGCCAGCAATAACGAGTCCTAAAGCTTTTACCAATAACTCGGATTCAGAATATTTTATTCAAGAACCGAACAAGAATAGAAGTCGGTTTTAGCATTCACTCGTCTCCTACCAAATAGGGCACACTGAAACAAGCTCTAAATTCTAAGGAAAAATTGCACCAACAATTGGTTGCGTAATCGGCCGTTTAAACCGAAACTTTATTTAATTTTGACGAGGAATATTTTTGTGTGGGATTCTTCGACTTTTTGGCCCATCTAATCTGGCCTTTCGTTAATCAATCGTTTGAAGAACAAACCTCTCAAATGATAACTTAAGCTTTAAAATGTTGATGTTGATGAGCAGTTGTTTTCTCTTAATCGGTCTGTTAGCTTTTTGGGGGAATTGAGCCTAAATCGTAAGCTGCGCTCGAGCGAGTTAGGTCGTTTACGTAATAAATGGATTTCTATAAATGACTGCGACATGCTGGGCTAGGGTTGTCGTTTTTGACAAACGTATCGAGATGTCCCGTGTTTGTACCTATGTTAGATAGTAAATGTATGTGTTGTTTGTTTGTGTGATAGTCAATAGATGTTTTGAAGAGATTGTTTGTCTGGAATGCTCATAAAGGTTAACTAAAGTAATGGATTGCTTTTTTTTCGTCTTAATTTTTATGTATTTTTGGAAAAGGTAAGAAATATTGAGAGTGGATACAATTAAAATTGTGGTTAAACACTTCAAAGTGCGATGTTTCGGCCTTATGTTTTTCGATTCTACTATAAATCATCAAACTTTTTCATCACTCGATCTTACAAAGTTACAACCTGTATAAGAAAATTATAAACTAACGCTTAATTACAACGGATCTCCATAAAAGTAACATCTAGCATACACCAAAAACCTATCCACCTAACTCAAGTCCAAATAACATAATACTAAGAAACAGCCCATAAATCACCACTACCCAATAACTTGGAACTCCAAGACATCAATTACTAAAGGCTGGCTACCGTCACGGAGTTTGACAGTTCCTGATATTATAATAGTGGCAACCCTAGCAATCTAACGTGTATCGTATTGGTAGTTCGCACCGATGTCACGTGTGGTAGAGTCTTCTCATTGGCTCCCATTTTTCGATCCCATTTTAATATTTGTGGCATAGGATCCCACGAAACATTAATTTACATTCCTCATTGGATCCCAAATGCATAAAAAAACTGAGTGTTAATGAAGTTGTTAAATAAATCAATATTGAAACACTCTTTTTAATATTCTCTAAAGTGTTTTGATTTTTCTTCTGTCTCTCATTCAAAACTCCAGACTGACAACACTGACTAGAAAGGTAGGTACTAGTAGGTAGGTAAATAAAATATTTAATAAAGTTAAAACAGTTTTGTTTTTTCCAAGTACAAAGGCGGTAGGAATAGGAAAAAAACATTGGATCAATATATGGGATCTAACGAGAACGACACCTTGTGGTACCCCCTAAGAGATCGGATTTCGGCAGCCATTACGTGCTTATAGTGCCTATACGAGAGATAGTTGAAATCGTTTAGGTTTTATACATGTCTACTTTACTTGAACCGTCATACGATGCGTTTTGGGATACGTGATGTGGGTACAAAGTTTGTGTTTTAGTTTTTTTTTCTAATATAAATGCATTTGTTGCAGTGGTTGGCTGTTATTGGTTTGTTATACGGCTGGAATTGCTGCAATTTTGTGTGTTGATGCTTTTTGATGACGTTTCATTGTGGATGCCGTACGCGACTACACGTAGGTGACCTTTATTGTATGTACCGACGATATATAGGTCAAATCACGCGAATCTGTAAAATTTTATCCATCGAACATTAATTAACCTTTTTAAATTGTGATAAGGTAAATCTATTGAAGAACGACAGATTGAGGTCGGTTGATGTGATGGCGTGTGAACCTAACTATAAATAAGTATTAGATATTAAAGAAAGTAGGTTTCAATTTTGAAATTAATAAATAATTCTTTCAATTAATTTGTATCATGTCTCAGTAGGTTTCATAAAAGGTGCTCCAAAATTGGATACAGATCTCAGGGGTAATTTGATTACGTGCCCTGTAAAATAACTAATAGGCCCAATGGCTCAGCCTAATTGATTTTGTCCAATAAAAACCAATCGCTTGTATTCATATTTCCAAAGAATATCACGATAATAAGCAAATTAGAATTACAAGAAGTATCCAATAGCTACTTATATATTCCATTAGTAGTTTTTAAATATAAATAATCATAAATTAAAATTAAATGCTTACTTAATGTAACTTCTTCTTGCTCAAAATTTCTAAATAAGACTTCTATCTTACAGTTTCAACACAAAGTACTGATTAGGCCCTGAAAATATCCTCATTTAATTTATAAAGTATTTTGTAACCGTTAGTTCCGTGTGAGTCGCCAGCTGTGAGCCCTCAAGCCGTTTCAGGTACTTTTCTATGAAATGTTTTATTTTAGGGCTGCTGGCTAAAATAGACTGTTCACGGTACGGTACAAGAAGGGATAATAAAGGATATATTTGAGGACTGAGGACTTAGACTTTCTTTTGTTTTGAGCTACTTGTTCTTTACTTTTACGAAGTCTTTTTATCTGTATAAGATAGAGAATAGACTTTCAGCCTTGCAATTTTTCGTCATTTTGTAACTTGATTAAATTATATTGCTGCAGGTCAAAGTTACAGCCATATTTTAACACATAATTAACCTTCTCGTTATATACCCGTAACTTATCTAAACATCTAAATCATCAAAAGTTTTTCACACATTAACTTATTAGGTAGGTAATCTGTGAAAATGTCTTAGTCTTAGTACTAGCTATGAAACATACCTACATTAAAAAAAAACAACACAATCAGCATAAATACTCAAAATACACAAAGGAAAGTCAGCTTATTATTTCCGCGCATTAGGAATATTATCCGCGCGGAATATTGCCGGGGGCAATTTACGAGCGACATTCCGGCCGCCTTATCTCCGATATTAAAGATTTCATTAAATCATAGCGAGCAATAAAACAGTTTGATACCGCATTCACGCCGCTGCCGCGTCGGGTGACCAACTTAATGACGTGTACGGTTTGACCCGTGGCGGGTGGTCTAAGGGTTGGGAGATGCGAAAAGCGCGGCTAAAGAAATCATTTTCTAACATTACCAATATTGAATCAAATTTTGATTTTTAAAGGCTTAGGTATACCATCTCACAGTACGTAACTGAAATGCTCAAAATGACCATATTTTTTTCAGGAAAAATCGGCCAAATATTAATTTACCTACGTTTCATATGAAAGAACCAATATTTAGTTGTATTCTCTCCATTTCAGAGTGCCAATTAAAACTATTCACGCAGAAAAAAACATGAAAATCTTCTACTGCATGTAAAATCGACGACAGTGACAAATCCAAAGATTTTCTCAATATAATAATTGTTTCTTTTCAGACTCGCTAAATACTTATAACTTATACTCGCCAATAAAATAGTTACAACTTGAGATATTCTAGTAGGATTTGCGATTCGTGCGTGACACCCTACGACCTTGAATATAAGGCTCAAAATACATCATAATTTAGTTTTCGTAGGATCATATTTAATTTATTGCTGAAATAGTTGGCTACTAAAATCATGATCACGTTTCAAGTGGCCGATGGCGTTAAAGATACGTAGTTTTGGATGCATCATAAATTCTTAGAAGTTTTTAGGGGTTTGACCGCTATTTGTAAATTGACCACTAACATAATTTTAAGGATCCAATTTGATATGTGTAATTCTTGTTAGCATTTGGTTTCTATATTTTTAAGTCTGCTATATTTTTAGCATAAAGTGGCCCTTGTTTGTTGAGTTTTGTATATAATACTTACCTAGCAATTCAAAGTTATTACCAGTTAAGTTATGAAGGTTTTGAAAACCTTCAAATATGACGTCGTAGATCATTTTGAATAACTTTTAAAAAGATACTAAAACACCAAATATTTGAATTGCAATTTCCTTCATCAGGAATATTATTTTTCTTACAATTTGTTTACTCACAAAATAAATAAAGTTAAGTAAATTTCTCTTTTTAATACACTTCGCAGAATTAAGGAAATTCTTGCTATCAGAGAGTGGATGGAATGTAATATTATGACGAGGGAAGACATGTTTATTTTGAAAAAGATAAAATTTGGGTAAAGGTGCTTACCCTCTCTTAAAATGGATAAGTAATGAAATTTCACCTCGGCGGAAACGGCCGTAATATTTATATCTATTTATTTTTCCTTAAAATATTATGATGTCACGGCAAATTGTTGTTATAGGAATATTCCAGAAAATATATTTGTTTTCCGTGAGTTATTTGTCAAAATAAAAATTGCTTTCTCACTTACATAATTGATATTGAAAATTTAAGTAGGTCCTCCACTGATCCGCTTTCTAAATTACCTAGTTAGTATTCATAATACTATTTTTTTCATCAAACGTTGACATTTAAATTATATTCTGTATTTTTTATTACTTGTTCAAAACTAGTTAAAATATTAAAAAAATAATGAAGACAACACTTGAAATAACAACCACTTAAATCACGAGTAAAATGTGAAACAAATGAATGTTTAACATCACAATAGCCGGTTAAAGCGTAAAGTACTAAGTGCAGTTACAATAAGCAAGCCCCACAAACACGCGGTAATGTGCAGAATGCCCGGATTATGTGCGAAATGCCCGATATAACGTCCCACCTTTATTCCGGCCAAATTAAATCGCAAACTATAGAGTCCGGTTGAGCTGTAAAATGCAAATAGAATACCTTTTTCGTGAGAGAAGGGTTACAGCGTGGTTACGGGGTGTATTGCCTATTATTTGTTAGATTATTTTGTGAGCAGAATAATGTTTATACAGGTTTAATAAACACCTAGGCTTATACATTTTTATACGAGGTAGGTGCAACAAAAATAATTAAAATTACTTTGGGATTGATGAATCAAAACTTGTTAGTGTGTTGCTTATTTTCTACTTATAGAGTACTTCCTATGACTTATCCTATGATTAAAGTCTTGTCATGCTGAGAAATATTATCTGAAGAAAACCTTGTCATAAATGACTTTCGAATGAGTTTCCATGATTTCATACGACCTCGATGCTTCTCGTCTTAAATTTTTTACGCATTTTTAAACTTAACACTACGAATACTTTTCTTGCTAGGCCCAGTACATGTCCACCAGCCTTCAGCAACCCTACAAAAGGCAGGGGTAAGGCACCCCGAGGGTACATTGATAATTATTACACGGTAGCTGTTCAACCTTCTTCTGCTAACGGTCCCACGGGGAGACGAGGATTATGCCCGTATTAATTAACGAGGAGTAGCTCTAACGTGACTCTCTTACTTATTTGTATTGATGTTCAGTTATGACGTATGCTTGCGATATTGGGATAGTTTTATAGGACATTTTCCTTGTGTAGTGTTGTTCGCGGGTATTAGGAAAAGTGTCTGTGTAAAAATATTTATTTACTAGCTTACGCCAGCGGTTTCAACCGCGTCTCGTCGAAACTGCTTCGCGCACCTGAATAAAAAAAAAGTAACTGAATTATTTTTTAATTCAGACCATTTTCTACTACTTAGAGATTTTTTATCTGCAACTAATTCCAGTGGAACACATAAGTACATAGGACCAATTAGATAGATGGATATTGATTGTGAAAATATTTTAGTTATGCAGTGCAACAATGTTAAGCTTTATACATAAAATAGAATGCTCATATTAAAAGAATATCAACACAAACCCCCCAATCATAGGATTACTGCACTCCAATTTATTAAAATACTGATGAATATTAATAAACCTTGCAAAAATAGTGTACCTGTTAAAATATTGCTTTTAGTTTTATGTTATCCAATTACTTTCCTTGTCCGAAGTTGGCTTTACGATGTCATAATATAGGAACAATTACCAATGTGTTTTGATCGCATATTTTTCAAAAAACCAAATTAATTTGGCGGGTAATGTATTGTTTTTGACGCTCCTAAAAAAACTAACAGCATCGTTAAACTACGTACAACACAACAGAACCACAAATTCTGTTAATCCCGAAGGAAAGTGGTGAATAATGAATAATGTGAAGTAAAACTAACTCATACATACTTACATAGTTGTGTATAGTACACTCACTTCCCAAGTCACCGCAATCTGTGTAAGCCTTTTCGTTTTCCCTTACATTTTTACCAAGTGAATATTTTACGAGTCGAGATTCCTTTTTTTGTGAGGAAACTGTATTTCAAACTTGGTGGGTATGTACAGGGTGTGAATATGTACTATATTATGAGATCTATAGTTAATTAAATACGTATAGCATTTCCAGTCGCGATCGCATCTAAAATAAAGTTTTATAGTTAGTAAAAGCATTAAAAAAGTGACCAGAGTTTTAAAACGAATCCTAACTAAAATAATAAATACTTACCTATAGACTGAACCTAACCTAACTGAAGCTTGACGATAATAGTCAAATTATAATGATCGAAACTTGGACATAAACATGGATTTCAAACTATTTTAGAAACTTTGACGAGTCTCTCTCAATTATAAACTAATATAGGGATTAGAACTTGCCCATTTGCCCATAATTTTAGTACACGAGTTAATGATACAATATTTTGTTGAAACACATCCTGTAGTGAGGCAGTAAGTCGTCGGTATCGCCGAGGCTTACCGGGTTACTGGTCCCGGAGGTGTTAACACAATATAGGTTAGCGCAGATTGTGCCCCTTACATACATAACTGTCCTGGAAAAACTTATAGAATTTAGTCTATTTTGTATCCTGTTTGTGACACATTTTAAACAAGGCTAACCCCGACTTTACATTTGTAAGTCACTTACGTAAGTAGAACACCAATTCCGTAAGCTGTAAGAAGTTCTAAGAAATTACTATAAGCGACTTACGAAGGGTTTTACATGTGTAATTTTGTCGTAAGTTAATTACGCGAGCAAAACTGACAGGCATAAGGCCGGCCTAAGGAGATATTAATACTTTTTACTTAAAAATATATAAGTTTATCCAAGATTCGACTGCGTAGCGTCATCTTTGTGGAATGAAATTCAATGCGGTCTATCTTCCTACTGGAAAGAACTCTTTCCACTCTTATTCACCTGACAATTAATGGGCACATTGTTAAAACGTTTAAAGCCCAATAATTTCTAGGTATTATAATGAAACTTGAATTTTTTCAATACAAAATTCCAATTAACCGTACAATACAAGAGCTGAGAGAATCTGATTAAATTCATACAAAAGGCAAGTTAAATACACAGTGCGATCCGCGCGGCGAAACCTCGGGCGCGCCACTCAATGTGAAGGTATTTCCAATTACTCTCGAATCCTTCCATTTTCCAGTCGCAAGGAATTTTATTAACGCTATCCCTTTCTATTTTCCCTTTCATAATGAGGTGGGAGAGGGATGGGACACTGAGGATTTGAGCCATCTCATGAGGTTGGGTTAATTTCCATTCGCCCCGAGCTACGTCTCGCGTTCACCTTTCATACGTAAATTGAAAAGATAAGTTCAACTATTTGTTTAGTATTCGGCTGCAGTTGACTGTGTACGCGTAATTGTAGTTTCCGCTTCCGTAGTGGCTGCAACAGTTGCTCCTTTTGGAAATAAAGTGGCAATTTACTCCGCGGGTAATCTCAGACTGGCGGTAGTTGGTGCTTATAAGCACACTTTGCATGCATAAACAATATTCTCTTCATATATTTATGTTACAACTAAACTCATTTAGATGGTTTCGAAAATTGGACTAACTAAAATCTAAAGGATACTTACATGTAATTTTAAATATCCTTCAAGACATGTGTCAATCTAGTAATGCATAAACACACATTATCAATTTGCGACCCTTTCAAACACTAATGTACGTAAGGCCGCCGAAAATGCAAAGTAAGATAAGGCCAGCTAATAAGTGGACAGGCCTAATGCCGACCCGCGTCAGGCCCCCGTCAAGCCACCGTCAGAGACCAGTGATGCTCACGTGATCAGCTGTTAATTACTGGGGTCAGATCGACCCGATGTGGACGAGCTATGGGTTATATATGCCTGATATTTGCTTTAGCACAGTTGTAGCATAATTTGGTGAATAAATGAAGTTCCAACACTTGATAGTTCACAATGGTCTGTAAGAATGGTTTAAAAAACACTCAAGAAAACCCAATATTGGTGCTTAAAAATAAACTAATATAATGTAAGTCGTACAGATTCCAGAAAAGCTATCTGATACATAGTGCCATAGAATTATTTTTTTTCATGTTATTTTAATTTTGTCAACTTTTCTATGGTACGATCTGTCAGACCTAGAACTTTATCCGGAACCTATGAAACTCGGCGTAAGTAATCTTTGCATTTATATTATTTAACCGAAAGCCATCGAGAAATAACTCCGTAATATAATAATTATATGAAAGTCCCGATTACTCTCACGTTATCCAATTTATTCCTGAACATTTTCTCACTAAAATTGGTTCTATTAGTTGATATATCTACCTAACTAAGTATATATTAAAGGAACGAGCAAAGAGAGAGTCGTATCGAGACTCATATCACTAATTACGGTACCTGGTTAATTATGTTGAAAGAGTTATTAATTAATTTAGATCTGCGCAAATATTTTGCCAGTCGCCACGTTTTCACTGGAACTAATTATAGGGAAAAGATGAAAGGGAAAAATTCTTGCCTCATTTACACCGTATGTGTATCTGTATAGGTAAATGTATTAGAGTGTATAGGTATAGTTACGTTTACTCAAGCTGCTTTGTAACTCGTTATAGGTAATTTTGTTTTTAATTTCTATAGGCGTTTATTATGAATAGGTAATTATGTATTTCTACATGGCTATCGTTTTCTGAACATGACTTATTTTTAGACTAAAAACTGTAACAAAACCTTTCATAGTAAACCAAGTCACAAAACTTACTAACTATAGAAAACAGACATCGCCTAAAATAATAAATCATTAAACATACAAGTATAGAAAAACTGCAAAACGTAGCTTTTACTACAGTCGAATACGAATTGAGAACCTCTTTCTTTTTTATGAAGTCGGTTAAAACAACCTCCATCTACCACTTACAATACAACCCTCTTAATAACATTAGTCAATAGTGAACTACATACCTACTAAGTAGTTAATTTCAGTTCAGTGACGAACACTCACTTCGCTTCATTCGCTACACAGGAGTGGCTCTTGACGTCACACGCACTACGTCATCAGTGTTCATGTAGGACTCCTACAGTTCAAGTACAGCAGTGTTAAGACTATGACTGTTGACTTTCGAGGTCATAGCGTCTTTGTTCAAAGTAGCAGATGTCATGTCTTAAATCTATACTTATCTATACCTACTTAATACTAATATTATAAAGCTGAAGAGTTTGTTTGATTGAACGAGCTAATCTCAGTAACTACTGTTCCGATTTGAAAAATATTTCAGTGTTAGATAGCCCTTTTATAGAGGAAGGCTGTAGGCGGAAAACGGAAAAGCGGGTGAAACCGCTGGCGGAAGCTAGTGTACGTACAGTAATTTTATTAATTAAAAGCACTTCTTTTGGTATCCTTTTCTGATCCCTTATGAAGCTAAATTTTTGTCGTGTAAACGGCTGGCGAACACATCTCTTGGTTTTTGTATATGTGTAGCAAATAATCTACTTATTACTAAAGGCACGTACACGTCATGTGTGTCTCAGTTTTAAGTACGCTTTAAATATTTCCACGTTTCATAATTTTCGTTCCACGATAATCGTAAACCCCTTAAAGTACCGTTTAAGTTTCCTTATTCCGATAAAATTCTCCCAATTCATTTTTACCACCACTAATTAGCCAAAAAACCGGCCGACTTTAAACCAAAACAAACCATCCTAGTCAGAGGTCATCGACATTATCATTAAGACTGCGGCTCACGGTCCCTCGCCAGGAGTTCTGACCGGCAGTAAAACCTAATGTTACTGGTACAGATGAACCTTTTCAATTAACTTCGTCTTAGGATTTTAATCCTCAGCAGAAACGCCTTGAGGATGGAAATGAGGGTTGTGATAAGTTAAGACCTGATCGTTAGTATTTCTTCTTCGCCCCTAATCCTGGGTTTGAGGGGTCTGGATAAAGGTTACTGGTATTAAAGTGTGTTGTGTACCTGTGTACTTTATTTTGTTTGATTTTGAAGTACTCCTAAGTATGCTTTATAATCATAATTTATTTTCCTCACTTTCCTTTACAGAGGTCTACTTTTTTGCAATCGGTTATAATTCAGCATTAAAAAATCGTCAAGGAAACCCAACTCAATAAAAAAACCGTTTATGAGAAGAAAATCTTATGGAATATATTATATCACTAGCTTCCGCCAGCGGTTTCACCCGCTCTTCCGTGGGAACTACTGCGCGCACCGGATAAAAAGTATAGTAAAGCCTATAACCTTCCTCGATAAATTGCCTATCTAACACTGAAAATTTTTTTCAAATCGGACCAGTAGATCCTGAGATTAGCGCGTTCAAACAAACAAACAAACTCTTCAGCTTTATAATATTAGTATAGATAATACCTTCACGGCTAGTTTCACAGGTTGCAGATACAGTTCTTGATAGGTAGCTGAGAGATCATGTCATAGAAAAGTAATCAAAAGTAAAAACATTTCTATGGCACTATCTGCCAGATATTTATTTAGAACTTTATCAGCAACCTGTGTAACTGGCCCTTAATCTTGTATCTCAGAACATTTAATATTATGTCTAGGGATTGCAATCCGGTGCGGCGGATCCGGTAATCCGGCGGATCCGGTGTGTTTCTAGACCTACCGGATCCGGCACCAACGCACCGGATCCGGTGCCGGATCCGGTTAAACTTTAAATCGCGAAAAATACACTGAAAAAGGCACTAGTAAGTCAAATCCTCAAGAAAAAGAAGGTTATCGTAGAGTCAATTAATGACTTCATAAGAAATAGAGGGAGAAAAAGGGACAAAATAACACATGGCTCTAGATGTAGGTGTCTGCAGGTCAGTTGATTGTGTTTATTTTGCCACCGACTTCTAGAGCCATGTTAAAAGTTTTATTTGGTTCCTTTCAGTGTTTTGTGAAGTTGGTTATTTTTTTTTGTAAACAGATTTTAATTTTATGCTTTTCAGTTTTTGGGTCCAAAACTATATTTTAATACCCACTGTGGCAGTCGTAACCAATAATTAAGCCATAATCAATTCAATATTAAGTATTCAGTCGATACTTGCTTGAAATGTTCATGATTTGCCCTAGATTTCTCAGGGTGTCCATCATCAGATCCTGACCTGACGAATATGGGAACGGTCAGACTTTGACTAAAACCCACCGTATCCCTTCTGGAGCCCTTTGCGTGCCAAAGCAGCGGTAACTCTTTCGAACAATCCTGCAGCCCCGACAGGCTCTGGCCCTAATGGGCCCTGCTGGGGTTTGTTAACCTATTTGAGGAACGCGTGGAAGAACGACGTGCCACCAGAAAACCCACCGCCCACAGACCCACGCCTACGGTGCCCGGGAGCGTCTCTCGACACCCGGCGACCGTGTTTACCACCAGGTCCACAGCGGCGGCTGGGATGAGCGGCGCGAATTCGCAGTCGCTCCGCCCCTTGCTTCTCTAGCATAACGCCGGCTCCACACGTTGGCCCCAACGTTCGCCCCAACGCTATTCGTCCAACGTGTGGATCTGGAAAATGGCGTTGGCCCCAACGTTGGGGCGAGCGTTGGTAGTTGGCCGGCTCGTGTCGGTTTCATCAAAGGAATCCGCGCCAACGTTCGCGATCTGTCCACACGTTGGCGCTGTGCGCAGTTCTGTTTCAACACGCAGCGAGTGCGCACGTCGAGCGAGAATGACTTCTTCATCCATAAAATCGCCACCGGCGGCATGGACAAATGAAAAAGTAATCGAATTTTTGGAAATTTATCAAGTGCATCCAATAATATGGGACGCAACCAGAAAAGACCATAAAAATAAAAAAATATTGGCTGATGCATGGCGCACCATTCATCATAATATGGGAAGGATTTTTATATTGGTATATTTGGCTATTGGAGATTTTAAAAAAAGCGGTAATTATTAATGAGCAAATATCGACTTTACAGAAAAAAATTAGTGACTCTACTCGATCTGGATGATGTGTCGTCATCCTGCATCTTCTTTGACGTGGCTTTTTATTTTTTCTCAGTAATAAATATAAATGTGCACTCATCATTACTAAACTAAACGCGCTCAGAGCAGTTTCAATTTCTGTATCAGACATCT
>NWSH02000008.1:14142682-14177705 GCA_002382865.2 Heliothis virescens | reverse complement strand
GATGTGCCACCAGAAAACTCACCGCGCACAGACCCACGCCTACGGTGCCCGGGAGCGTCTCTCGACACCCGGCGACCGTGTTTACCACCAGGTCCACAGCGGCGGCTGGGATGAGCGGCGCGAATTCGCAGTCGCTCCGCCGCTTGCTTCTCTAGCATAACTGCTCCGCAGAAGGAGGCGACGGCATCCCATTCCCTCTCGCCCCTCACCATGGCTTGAACCACGGCTGGGCGCGAGAGTTTGCCGCCGCCAATTGCCGCCACGGGGACAGGCAGGTACCTCCCGAAGCAACCGTGCCCAGTGTGGACCCGTCATGCCGAAAGTGAGGGCCAAGTACATATACCCTCCAGCATATATCCGGCCGGATCCGACCGGACCCGGCCGGATTCACGCCAATCCGGCCGGATCCGGCCGGATTGAAAATGATACCGGATTGCAATCCCTAATTATGTCCTACCTACAATAAATCCCCAATAATAACCAAGCAACAAGTAACCTTAAACCCAGCACCTCCAACCGTGGGAACACCACCAGCTGACTCTATTTATTAACATCCTACACTGTAACATGTCTCTCTAAGGATAAGCGCACATCGCCAATTTAATTCAGAACCACTCTGTTCACTATATTATATCGAGCTGGCGATATTTGTCCGGGAAACGCCTCCAGCCCTGATGAACTTTAGTCCTAAACAAATATAAACAGCAAAACCTGCCAAGTGCCCACCACGCTCCATGCGGGGTTCCGCCGACATTATTCGACAGTTAATTGGAGGATTTGTATTTGATTTCCCATTTTACTGGTCAACGTAGCTACTTAGATCCTTCATGGTGCGCAAATTTTCTAATTAATGCAACACGTTCACAAGCACGCTTCCGAAATTTTGTTTTGTATTGCAATAGTTGCTTAGAGTCAAAAGCTGATAATATAAGCAAATTTTGTGTATGCACTCATGGACTATGCAATTACAAAATTGTTTTATTCTTAACTAGCTGCCCGCCCTCGCTTCGCTTACTGGAAAGCTCCCGATCGGCGTTGGTTTGTACAAAACATAAACTTACTATACACTAAAACCTTCCTCAAGAATTGTTCTATCTATTGTTGAAAACCGAATGAAAATCCGTTCAGTACTTTTCGAGTAAATCGCGAACAGACAGACAGACAGACGCGGCGGGGGACTTTATTTTATAATAAGTATAGATGTCTTTCGTCGATTTATCAACACTATTTCAGCAGAGAAGATGCGAATTTAATGATAATGTAAGTCCTGCCCTCGAATATGTCGAGGGCGGGACTTACAGACGGACAAATGTTTACTTTTCAGGAGTCCTAACTATTAGAAAAAATAAAACATTTTTTACCGGACCGGTGGAAGTTTCTAACGATTGCCGAACCCTAAAAAACTCAGAGCATTTCGAAGCTGAGAACAAAAGTTTACCTGACCCAGTATAAGCCTCCGTACGTATTTGCCAACATAAAGTATTTCCCATCTGTTTTCGCATTAAACATGAGCTAAATCAAATTCTTCGTTTGTATACCGTTCAGTGGATTAACATTCGAAATCATGAAACGATTGTAATTATTGACATAATTTAAATATCGCTGCGAGCAGTTGATTCGCCCAAATTATTTGCTTTCACCACAACTGTTTATTTTAGCTATGAGTATATAACAGGTAATCAGTACCTATGTACTCGTATACGTAGATTATGTACATACCTCTGTTCGAAAAGTCTAAAAATGCCTACACTACGTAACATTCGTCATACAGAAGATTCGTCGTAAAAAGTCGAAAATGAAGCTCAGGTACCGTAGATTAGGTATCGTGAAATGTCTTTAAATATGAATTTACTAAATCCTCGTTTGACAAAAACTTCACTGAACACATTTGCAGCAAAAATAAGTGAAGGCAGTCTTAATAAAAAAGTAGAAGGTTCAAGGTGGCCAAGACTCAAAGACATCTTTATTTTTGAAAAACTTCGGCGAGAGGACATCATTTCCCTTAATCCCAAGTCTTTACACATTCCAAGAAAGTAATCATAGTTTTCAACTGTTTTTCTTGGAGTTCAAAGAGCATTTTATTCATTTCCTTGTTGAAATCATACTACTTTTGCCGGAAAATTAGCCGAATTCAAAGGACCTGTGGACTTTTTTCATTAATGAATGTTTTTTTTGAAATTTTCTACGATTCGACACTTTTCAGGTTTCTTTGCCATTCTAGTAGTTGGTCTTACTTTATTGACTTCATTGTCACTGGTTCTACAGATACAGTTTATTTCATTAACTTACATAAGACCTTGAACCGCAAGCAGACTTTGACTTTGCATCACAATAGAAGTGACTTCACCTCCTATGATCACCGTCAATTTTCTTTAAACAACTGTTTACTATTCATTTTCGCGTTCAATTGTCGCAGTTGTTTTATGAAAATGTTGTAGTTAAATAAAGGCCTAGAATCTCATCACCACAGTCTAACCACTGCAGCTCCAGATATTACATCGGCCCAAAAATCTCGTCCAACATACCTTACCGTATCGTGTAAGCGACTATAAACCAGTTTACGATCCTTCAGGCACGCCAGCGGAGCACAGATTACTAGCCCATCAAGCGTCCCCCTAAATTATTATCTCAACACATTTTCGGCCACATTCACTAGGTTTATGTGTGATTTAAGAAACTATGGTGCATGTTGTAAATCTGTTGGGTCTGTTGTTTTGTTGTCATCATCATTAGGATGTTCTGGTGTAAGTGACTTCTATGCTATGGTGAAATGTTTTACTCCATTTGTTCAAGAGATTTGTTTTGTAGGGGAATTTAGGTATACTGTGGGGAAGAAGTCAGTTTACATGATTTATTGATTACTCTTTAACCAACTTCAACAAAAAGGAGGAGGTTCTCAATTCGGCCGGTATATTTTTTTATTTTTATGTATTTACACCGATTACTACGAGGTTTCTGAACCGATTTACGTAATTCTTTTTTTGTTCGATGCGGAATAAGTAGCTTCGAATTGGTCCCTTAAATAATTTTATTTAGGTAGCCCCGTTAGTTTTTATTTTAGGAGCATTTTTTATAGTTAAGTTCAAATGCACGTTTATCTTCTGTTTTAATAATAATTGGTGATTGACTCGTGGTGATCTCATTATCATTATACATAGGTTTTTATTTCAGCTTTCTGTGTTTTCCCAAAATATCAGTCAAAATGAGGAAAAGCACACCATATTCAAAATCTACACTTAAAAAAACCGTAAGACACATTAACGTCACATATCTTGTAGATAAACCAAGTTGCCACTATCGTTACATAGCCTGACCTTGTCTATTATTGTAATGGTATCGCAACAATTTCGCGGGTTCGACACCCGACCTTACTTATCGGCTATTTGGGCGTTCATGAACCCGAATATCTGCCGTTCGGAACTAGACTACTGCCTTATTAGATGAGCTAGAATAAAAGTTTACTAAGTTCTAGATTTTCAAATAACGTGTATATGGTGTCCGAATTTAAATGTTTCTTAGTTCTTTTTCTTCTTTCATAGTTCAGTTGACAAGATCTTATTTTTTTGATGCTAAATTCTGAAATTAGCAAGTATTGAACTTTGGCTCGAGGCGTTATTTACATGTGTTCTAATTAAAACTAAAATGCCGTTGATTCACTGAAAGACTGTTTAGCATTATAAAAGAACAATAGTTTATTTCACTTTTAAATCTTTCAAATGTAGGTAATTGACCAAATTCCTGTTATATTTAAGTACCTACTTTGTGGTCCATACAACTGTGTATGTAGTACAACGCATATATAATGAGAAACATGTACCTATACACATACATAGCTGTAATGTCCCGACTACTGATTGGACATTAATTAATGAATAATTTTTAATCTGACATAGGTTAGGTAGGTACTTGTGTACTGAAATTACAGATAATTCCGAATGTCAAAAAGTACTAAAACATTTATCTTTTAATGGGCACCACCGCAGGGCGTAAAAAATCTCATAGTGGCGAGATTGTTCCAAATTTTTCAGAGCTAGCGTTGTATACTGTCGGGCGTTGCGGAATAATGACGAATAAAATAAATGCATGATTTTAATCTCCACCGGCGGCACACTGTCGTAAACTGTTTACGAGCGGCCACTTAGGTGCAGATGCAAGTGAGGAGAGAAAGCGACTTCAGAAACTAAAATTGAATGGTTTACAGGGTCCATTTAATGTTCTCAAAACTCTTCGAACCCACAAATGTTAAAAACGAGACGACTATGCTAAATAAAGATTTTCACACAAATGGTAGCACTCTTGCTTCGGTTTTAGGCATATTCGGCCAGGTCAGCATGTTTCGGATACGGGAAGATTACTAGGTACACAAAGGCCTCCTCCAAAAGAAACAGACGTCGACTAAACGTAAGGAACTACTAACTCTAGAACTCTGTCTGTCTGTCGCGGTATCACGCCAAAACTACTGAGACAGATAAGTAAATAGTCTAAAGCCTGAGAAGCCACGACTAACATCTAACCTCTTATTACTTGCACCACACACCGCGATACCGCAACAACGCACCATCAAACGGCCTGCTTCGTCCAACCCTTTGCTAATGTGATTCCTGTTTTATGAGTTACGTAACACGGGCCGTGGCTGAATGTGGCCCGTTGATTACAGCGTCTTGTGAAACGCGCTCAACTTTACACTGCTCACTGATGAGGATTTTAATGAATGACAATCATTTGTTTTCGTGACTGCAAAGAACTTTCAACTTCACTGACCCTGTTTCAATTTCCAAGAAGCTACAATTCACTGTTTCTGCTAAATCCCCTCACAGATTGTCCTCGTATCTAAAGACATTAGCTATGGGTCTTCAGTCTTTACTTGATGTGCCTTATTTTCAACATTTAATGTGGCCCGTTGATTAGGCCGTCTTGTGAAACAACTGATGAGTATTTTGATGAATGACATTCATTTGTTTTCGTGACTGACACTCGGTAGGTTAAAATTGAGGAATGCTTTTGCAAAGAAGGGATGGTTTCTCTTGTTGTTTCAATTACGCAGAGATTGCATTTTCCTGATTCCACCGAAACCCTCCCGGATTGTTTAGCATCTAAAGACCAAACAATTCGTGAGGGTTAATCATCATTATTGAACTAATTTGCTTTGTTTTCAGGTTCCACTGAAAAGCATTATGATTTTGTCAATTTCTCACTCACACATAAATTTTCTATACTGATCCTCAAAAACTCCATAAACTTAAAAAAAACATTCGGATGCATCTTTTTCATACTTACAGCAAATCGTACAAATTATCTGTATCAACACACGAAGAAGACGTCAAGTGAGCACTTACTATCAGGATGACTTAATTTTCTAAGAACGTTATAAAATATGTTTCCAGTACCACTCATTAATGAGCGAATCTTTGTTCCACGAATTTTAACCACATATAATATTATATTTTAACCACGTTCAAACTAAATGTCAATGGAAACCATTTTAATAAATAGCTTGTTTTCAATAGTCTTGTAACTATTTATTTTTAGCTTGTTTTCCGTTTAATTAATTAGTCCGAGTTAAATGTTAATGAAAATAATAATTTATTTACTTTCATACGCCTACCTACATTAAGTAGGTACTTACCTACACATTTTCCTATAGGTATCCTTAAGTCTGCCATGATACAATAACAATTGGAACTTGAAAGGGAATGAAGAATGAAAAACCGACTAAGTGCGAGTTGGACTCGCGCATGCAGGGTTCCGTATCATTATATATAAAAAAATAACGTAGGTATCTGTTACCTACAACTAGCTAAAATACAAACACGTTTTTTAATATTTTCACCCCCCTTAATATTTTTTTTTTACTTTTTAGTATTTTTTGTTATAGCGGCAATGGAAATACATCATTTGTGAAAATTTCAGCTTTCTAGCTATCACCATTAATGAGATACAGCATGGAGACAGACAGACAGACAGACAACGAAGTCTTAGTAACAGGGTCCCGTTTTACACTTTGGGTACGGAACCCTAAAAAAACAGCTTTACCTACGATAGAAAGCCAGGCCTGAAGTATTTCTTACTAATTGATAATTAGAACATTTAGGGTAGCAACTGTTACATTTATACATACATGTATATTAATGAAGTGTCGACTCATACCTACTCCCATACATAATGTATGAACGAGTACATAATGTGTGACCACCGGACATTTGACAACCGCATGACAAACAGGGAATTTAATTTGTGATAAAAATGATAATAATAATTTGTAATCTCTTTGTATTCCTTTGTTGAAAAATGCATTTTTTTATCAATGTGAATATATATATGCACCTAACTAAGTTATATATGCAACAGGATTCACACGAAGATATTTTTTTGTGTAGGATTAGTCATAATTCAAAAAATGGAAGATTTTTTTATTTATTTATTTATTTAATAAAAGATTTAAAATGTTACAAACCTTACACCCAACTTGTCTTGTGTTTTTGTAGGAAAATTTACCTTTCAGACACTTATTTCTTTGANATAAAGATTTTCACACAAATGGTAGCACTCTTGCTTCGGTTTTAGGCATATTCGGCCAGGTCAGCATGTTTCGGATACGGGAAGATTACTAGGTACACAAAGGCCTCCTCCAAAAGAAACAGACGTCGACTAAACGTAAGGAACTACTAACTCTAGAACTCTGTCTGTCTGTCGCGGTATCACGCCAAAACTACTGAGACAGATAAGTAAATAGTCTAAAGCCTGAGAAGCCACGACTAACATCTAACCTCTTATTACTTGCACCACACACCGCGATACCGCAACAACGCACCATCAAACGGCCTGCTTCGTCCAACCCTTTGCTAATGTGATTCCTGTTTTATGAGTTACGTAACACGGGCCGTGGCTGAATGTGGCCCGTTGATTACAGCGTCTTGTGAAACGCGCTCAACTTTACACTGCTCACTGATGAGGATTTTAATGAATGACAATCATTTGTTTTCGTGACTGCAAAGAACTTTCAACTTCACTGACCCTGTTTCAATTTCCAAGAAGCTACAATTCACTGTTTCTGCTAAATCCCCTCACAGATTGTCCTCGTATCTAAAGACATTAGCTATGGGTCTTCAGTCTTTACTTGATGTGCCTTATTTTCAACATTTAATGTGGCCCGTTGATTAGGCCGTCTTGTGAAACAACTGATGAGTATTTTGATGAATGACATTCATTTGTTTTCGTGACTGACACTCGGTAGGTTAAAATTGAGGAATGCTTTTGCAAAGAAGGGATGGTTTCTCTTGTTGTTTCAATTACGCAGAGATTGCATTTTCCTGATTCCACCGAAACCCTCCCGGATTGTTTAGCATCTAAAGACCAAACAATTCGTGAGGGTTAATCATCATTATTGAACTAATTTGCTTTGTTTTCAGGTTCCACTGAAAAGCATTATGATTTTGTCAATTTCTCACTCACACATAAATTTTCTATACTGATCCTCAAAAACTCCATAAACTTAAAAAAAACATTCGGATGCATCTTTTTCATACTTACAGCAAATCGTACAAATTATCTGTATCAACACACGAAGAAGACGTCAAGTGAGCACTTACTATCAGGATGACTTAATTTTCTAAGAACGTTATAAAATATGTTTCCAGTACCACTCATTAATGAGCGAATCTTTGTTCCACGAATTTTAACCACATATAATATTATATTTTAACCACGTTCAAACTAAATGTCAATGGAAACCATTTTAATAAATAGCTTGTTTTCAATAGTCTTGTAACTATTTATTTTTAGCTTGTTTTCCGTTTAATTAATTAGTCCGAGTTAAATGTTAATGAAAATAATAATTTATTTACTTTCATACGCCTACCTACATTAAGTAGGTACTTACCTACACATTTTCCTATAGGTATCCTTAAGTCTGCCATGATACAATAACAATTGGAACTTGAAAGGGAATGAAGAATGAAAAACCGACTAAGTGCGAGTTGGACTCGCGCATGCAGGGTTCCGTATCATTATATATAAAAAAATAACGTAGGTATCTGTTACCTACAACTAGCTAAAATACAAACACGTTTTTTAATATTTTCACCCCCCTTAATATTTTTTTTTTACTTTTTAGTATTTTTTGTTATAGCGGCAATGGAAATACATCATTTGTGAAAATTTCAGCTTTCTAGCTATCACCATTAATGAGATACAGCATGGAGACAGACAGACAGACAGACAACGAAGTCTTAGTAACAGGGTCCCGTTTTACACTTTGGGTACGGAACCCTAAAAAAACAGCTTTACCTACGATAGAAAGCCAGGCCTGAAGTATTTCTTACTAATTGATAATTAGAACATTTAGGGTAGCAACTGTTACATTTATACATACATGTATATTAATGAAGTGTCGACTCATACCTACTCCCATACATAATGTATGAACGAGTACATAATGTGTGACCACCGGACATTTGACAACCGCATGACAAACAGGGAATTTAATTTGTGATAAAAATGATAATAATAATTTGTAATCTCTTTGTATTCCTTTGTTGAAAAATGCATTTTTTTATCAATGTGAATATATATATGCACCTAACTAAGTTATATATGCAACAGGATTCACACGAAGATATTTTTTTGTGTAGGATTAGTCATAATTCAAAAAATGGAAGATTTTTTTATTTATTTATTTATTTAATAAAAGATTTAAAATGTTACAAACCTTACACCCAACTTGTCTTGTGTTTTTGTAGGAAAATTTACCTTTCAGACACTTATTTCTTTGACCTATCGAATCTCTCTATCGCTTTAAGGTTGGCTGTAAGAGAACCCAATTCTGGGTTAAGCTCGCCGTTGTATATAACCTTTATGTATTTCTTGTGTGTGTCATGTGTTAAGTGTGCAATAAAGAATAATAATTATTTCTTCGTTTGAAACAGTCGTGCTTATTTCATTGAGTTATGAAGCGTTTCAAATATATAACAACTAATTTTCTAAAAAAAACAATTTACAGAACAAAAAAATCACGTAAAATATAACACAAATTATCTCCTCAAGTAGGACATCTCTTAGAAAACAGAATCAGTTCAGCGCACTATATCTCGAAGGATTTAGTACATATTTTAGCAAGCGACATACGTGTAGCTACATGCACACGATAATTTACGGGCCACGTAGGGCTGTCGCAAGTTTATATTAATTAAGTGACGCCTAGACGCGGTCACGTGCGGCACAAAGTAGATTATTTGCGGACACCCCTGGATCTCTTCGTTATTGTCGACTTTCCTTATTGTTTTGTGCATTTTGGGTCGGAATATATGAGCCGGTTATGACTGTTACTTTGAGGGGTGGTGCCAAAATGTATTTTCAAAATCTAGATTGGATTGCAGTACAATTATTCTTTGCGGGGTTTTTCAGATATTTCTATATGTTAACATTATTTTTTGTTGTTGTAATTTAACCAGCTTTTGAGAAACTGACAATTATAATAATAATGAAGAATCAGAGCTACTCATTCATTATGTAATTTCAAAAAATGCTGAAAATACTCGCTCAAACGCGACGATTTTCACGTAACCAAAGCTACCCAAAGTCATATAAAACAAAGAGCATTACGGTAGTGAATGCGACGGCCCTGTGTCTAGGCATTCGGTCACTCAAGGCTATTTATTACTCCGTCTGCAATTCCCAGCGTCTAGACTTTCTTAAAATGTTACCTTACGACTGTCACTTACGCAGTTTAAGCCTATCAACGTGCCAACGACTCATACAACAAAACATAAAATAGGTACGTAGATACCTACAGCACAAAATCCTGCTTTTAATACAGGAAATATCTCCATAAATAGATGTACAGATGACAGCACATCAAGTTACCACAATCTGTCAAATTTCTGCAATAGGTAGATTTTCAACCTTATCACAATAGTGGAAGGTTAATAATAATAGGTTCGATTGATAAAATTTGAAAATTTGATAGATATCGTGACCTGCTGTCGTCGATACCACATAGTCAGACGTCCGTACGTCATTGCAGGGATCCAGAAAACACCAGCATCAGGTATTTTTCCTGACCCTTGCTGAGCTGGACTCCCATGCTGGCATACGAGGCACGCTGAAGCACGCCGTATTTTTTTCATCACTTTCTATCGCACTACCGTCAAATATAACATTTTATAAATATGCTACCGTTGAGTCTAATTGTAAAATTCGACAAAAATCTTTATACCCATTTTTTTCTCTTTGTCCTGAAAAAAGTTTTATCTATCTACTCGTATCTAACTATTGTCACCGCTACCGGATTTCGAAACGGATCCCGCAATTTATTCCACAGAATTATTAAGACAAAACCATTTCAAATTCCCCACCAGCCCGTGGAAAGAAAAATGGCATCAAAAAGCAGCAATACATAGCGGTAACTTCGTCATTTTCTTATAGACACCATAAATAAGGGCGCCACCACAAAGGTGGGTCGCACAAAGCGTATCGTTAGCAATACCACGTCCACCGCCACGGGACGGAAACGGCCCGGAAGCGGGAAATCATTCGGCGACCGGATCCGCCGAGACGCCGAGCCGAAACTACCCGCAACCCTCCACCATTCAATTAATCTCGACAAAAAGCGATAAATAAATTTTCGAGCAGTCTTTGTTTTTAAGAAAATGCTAGTCTTTGAGAATTGAGATAATTTCGGGAGTTGCCCCAAGCGTTGTAGTCATTACCTTTAGTCTCAGGAAGGTTTGTATACGGCTTTGAAGATAATAGTCGGTCTAAGGACCGGCGTCGCTTTTTAACTAACAAACGAATCTGCAATAACTCATTTTGAGAGATATTAAAGACCATTATCGTATCGAGCGTTATAGAATCGCTTCAAGTTCTATATTTTAGATAGCATTATGTGGAACGTCAGAGCTTCTATTGTTAGCACCATGTTGCAAGCATCCCAGATAGGTAGGTATGTTCGTTCATATTTCAGGATTCTGCTACGGCACCAAACTTCTCTTCTAAGTAAGATACTTGAAAGAAAAATTAATATAATATCTCCTATTTTCGTCCTATCATGATCCTGTAAGAACTTCAACACAGCCTCTTTTCTAGATTTTATAAGGCTGTCCGGTCTTGCACGGTTCTGTCCGGTCGTCTGGCGTCCGCCAGTGTCCGTCCGCTAGTACTGCCGTCAGATTTAGACCTCGTCCGGCTGGATGCTGAGCTGAGTCACGGCAGCATTAATTTCTTGGGTGTAACCACTACCATTTGTGCCGTATACTAAGATGTCAAC
Source organism: Heliothis virescens (assembly GCA_002382865.2). Taxonomy (NCBI): domain Eukaryota; kingdom Metazoa; phylum Arthropoda; class Insecta; order Lepidoptera; family Noctuidae; genus Heliothis; species Heliothis virescens. The sequence continues at coordinate 14,166,442 of NWSH02000008.1, read as the reverse complement.
GCAAAGTGTAATTTTCTGTCAGTTGGTTTTTAGTTGTTTTCCAAATAGATGCAACAGCAGGCTTTAAAAAACTTTTTACAAAAAAACAAAACCGACATCGAAAATAAAACTTTTCACATGGCTCTAGAAGTCGGTGTCTGCAGGTCTGTTGACTGTGTTTATTTTGCCACCGACATCTAGACAGTCGGTCCTGTAATCCTATCATCGACGTAAAAAAGCGTACGAAATTTGAAGAGTTCTCTCAATTTTTCCAGGATCCCATCATCAGATCCTGGTCTCCTTACCATGGGACCACACTGACACCGTACTCTTTCAAACACAAAAAGAATTTCTCAAATCGTTCTATAACTTACGGAGATATGGATTAACATACATAAAAAAAACTGTCGAATTGAGAACCTCCTCCTTTTTGAGAAGTCGGTTAAAACTTATACGACATTCCAATTTTAACATTTAATTGAACCATCTGTTGTGTGCTAATAATATAGCTTCAAGCCATAATATTGTTTTTTGGGCAATAGACACTGGAATAAAAGTTCCATTTGTCCATCTAAGCACAAGTTTAACCTTATAATGGGTGGAAAGACCAAAATTGACTTAAAATTTTGAAAATCTATTTGATCATATACCTCGAACACTCATAAAAGTAATAAGTCTGGCCCGTAGTAGTGGTCCCCGATACGGAAGTGAACATTTTTCATCATTTACTTGGCAATAAGCGGTTTAGTTTTTACCTCGTCGGCGAACAATATATTTCTGTTAATAGTTTATTAGATACTAGACTCGTAGTGCCGCGTAATAGATTTTTTGATGATGTTGTTTCATTATAATGAGTACCTTACCTACTTTTATTAAGCTTCAAGACAATTATATAATTTTTAGCAACATTACCACGTCTCTCCCTACAGTAACTTTTACTTCGAAACTATTATTTAATAAAAAAAAAAAATATTTACAAATCATTACGTCTAAGCAGCTTATAAAATCTCCGAAACATCCCAACGATAGAACCAAGAGTTCCCTGCACTTAACAAACAAAAATAACTCTCTAAATGCAATCTCAAAATAATACGACATATAAACGTTATTCACGGCAATCTCTGAAAAACAAACACATGACACCGGCCCGTCCCACTTCGCGCATTCAATTGGCCGCGAAGTACGTAAACTGTTTCTATCTTTTAGCAAGAAACTTAATTATAACCCAGTTTATCTGAGCATCAGAGGCAACTTGCCAGGAGTTTCGTGCATTTGTTCGGGGTCACCGACCTGGGAATTGTGAATTATATTTTGGTTTGCGAATAATCTGAAGTTAGGTCAATGCTCACTGATAAATCGCTGAGCGTTTTGTATGAAGATAATTGCGGCGGTATTGTGTGTGCTTGAATGGGTGACGAGTATTGAATGTGTATGGGTTCTGGATTGTTGGCTGAGGAAGCTGTAGTAGCATGCAAGCTAGGGTTTAGCATATCCTGCAAAATCAAACCATATTGTCTTCACCTGAAGGCAAATTATGTTGTAGTATGAAAGCTATAAAATCATGGTCACCAAAGGACTTTGGGCCGCCTCTATGCTGCCGCTATAGGTAACTAATTAATCTAATAAATGAACTCATTAATACAGAAGTAATAACGTCTCGGGATATGTAAACGGCTAAAATCAACGTCTCCAATGAAATAAATTTAGATAAACATAATTTATGATTAAAAATTATTTGTTATGACATCTTAAAAATACCACTTCAAACACCGTAAAATTATAACGTCTACACATATTGCATGCAGTCTCTCATTGACCCAATAAACTTTGAGAAGAAAACATTAACGAAATCGCCTTTGAAGTTGGGCGTCAGAGTCCCATGGGAACTCGTGCCAATATAATGTTCTAAGAAATAAGAAAAGTTATCATGTCCCCTTAAATTAACGGGTTGTGTGATAAAAACTACGAAGATCGTTGAATCGTTCGTGACGATACTAATTTAAGTGAGACCCCACCAATGAGTTTTAACTTTCTCATTACTTAAGCTTTTGAAACAGTGATGATTAACATTATCAACTACTAGCTTCTGCCAGCGGCTTCGCCCGCTTCCCGAGGGAACTATTTCCCTTACCCGGATAAAAAGTAGCCTATGTTGTTCCTCAGGGTCTATTCTATCTCTGTACCAAATTTCATCAAAATCGGCTCACTGTTTTAGACGTGAAAGCGTAACAGACAGACAGAGTTACTTTCGCATTAATAATTTTAGTAGCGAAACTAAGGCCAAAGTACTCCAACAATTTAAACGTCAGTTTTCTTGAAACAACTGTTTACTATAAATTTTCACGTTTAATTTTAAATTACACAGTTGGTTTAAGAAAAACCATCGTTTATGGTGTAGGTGCAAATGTGCCGTAGAATATGATGGAAGCAAAGCTTTGTATGTGTGAGTCATTCATTCGAGAGCTTGCTCATAAGCCTAGAAACTGCAGGATTATTATTTCTTCCAGTTGCATCCGCAAGCTTTACCCAAAGGAGTGTTTATGCAATTTCTGCTGTCCACTGCAGTTATAATAAAACGTATCGGTACAGAGACACTTAAATGTAAACTTTCATATCACTACATAAAACAAAGTCGCTTTCGCTGTCCTTATATCCCTATGTATGCTCAAACTTCGAAACTTCGCAACGGATTTTGATGCGGTTTTTTTTATAGAAGATTTAATAATGGAGACAATATTAACAATTGACTCTAAAGAAAATGACTTGGTACCTAAAATATACAAAACATTATCTTCAAATCATCTAAAAATTCTCAAAACATCGTTACTTAATATTAGTCGTAGGCAATGAATGGAGTAGTAATCGCATGGTTTACGAGATAATGCGCTCATTAATGGGGACAGACAAACAAACGTTTCTAACTTTGTGGAAGATAAGGACATTCCCGCACTGTGTGCTTACTTAATTAACGCCTAATTTATTAGATATTATTGTTTATTATGAATTAAGATTTTTTGTTGATCAAGGATTTCAAGCAATTTCGAATATGGCCTGGGTGCTTATGACAACTGTTGCAAAATTGTAAATGAAAGAAAAGCCTTCCATGGGTGTTATTGCATGAAAAGGAAATGTTATCGAAGACCATGATTTTCATCATGTGATTTAAAGCTTTATTTTATTGTTATTTTGTGTAATCTAAAACTTCCAAATCTGTACCTATCTGTCGCCTAAAGATACTTTCTGTTGATAAACCCATTTTCTGTGGATCATAAATAATTAATGGGCATATATCGAAATTACAAGAATTCGGTTAAAGAGGGTCATTACGAAAACAAGATCATCGTTAATCTGCACCAATTACGAAAATCTTCATCGACCCAAAAACCCATGGAGCACTCCCTGCACCTTACGAAACAAAGCAAAGGTTTATTTCCGTATAGTCGTATATATGCGACAAAATGTGCGTCCCATTAACTGGCATTCCAGCGATTCCAGTGTTGTGTGAAGCGTGGAGAGATGTGGACGTGCGCGGGACTCCTCGCGCTGATCGCGTGCGCGGGCGCAGTGACGCGCGACCAATTCTACCCGCACGGGCTCGGGATCGACGAGAACTTGCCCCGCGGTGCCGAAGTCGCATCCCCTGAAATAACTCTCAAAGTACCCGTCAAGTTTTATGGAGAAACTTACGATACTATATTTGTGAGTAGAATTTTTATGTCTGTCGGTGTGGCGTGGTCTTTAGATATAAGGGTTTGTTCATTATGGCAATTTCAGTTTTGAGGTTTTGTGTATCAATGAAAGTTGGGTTCTGTAACAGGATTTTTAAGTCAGTTTTAAGTATTTGAACAGTTTTAAGTAGAAGTTGTATTAAGTTTAAATGTAGAATAAAGTAAGGATTTTTAAATTTTTTCTTGCATACCTGAAATTTTTTGATATGTTGTGATTTTATCCAACTTGTTATAATGGAACCAAACGCGAAAATGTTGTTATATTTTTGCGTGCGTCCATTTTATTCCCGACCTAATTCCGCTGCACTGGCAAGCGGTTGACTATTTCCTTCATTCATTAAAAGGTATTAGAGGCCTATGGCTTCTATCCGCTTCGGTTAATACCTGTAAACGGCCGCCAGTTAGGTATCCGTTAACTATAAGTATACACGTATTTAACTGGATTGCAGTATTGGATATTATTGGATATTTACTAAACTATTTATGTAGGTTCATTTTTTCATATTTAACATGCTGTAACTTCGTACACGTCAATTTTCTTAAACAAAATATCAAGATGCTTCCTCAAATTACACATAGGTGAATCTAGAGATAGCTACTCAACGATTCGCGAATTAAAGGTCAGTCCTTGGAATAATACTCAGGACTTTACATTTATTTACTCAAAAATAATTGAAGTCTATTTCAATGAAGTTTTAAGGACAGCGATCGGTATTCATTTATGAGATAATTTTCTGAAATGCATCTTCTATGTTGTGGAACATCTCGAAACAACAATTATTAGAGGTCTTATGTAAAATTGTAAGTATAACATTCCAACAACTTAAAATGTTACCATGGTTGTACAGACGACAGCAGGTCAACGTATACGATTCTGTCAAACTTTACCAATCGAAAATTAACATACCTCCATTGTGATAAGGTTGAAAATCTATTGCAGAAATTTTACAGATTGTAGTAACTTGATGTGCTGTTGTCTGTACTTTATCTGGGGTCTCATCACATAGACTAGACACAATTGGTACATACTTACATCTCACGCGATCTTAATGGGCTACTTTAAATTCTTAATTCCTAAAGACATTTTTTTTGACGGTATACTTACTAAAAAGAAGCGAAGATGCAGTTGACGATGTTTAAATAATGACCCATTCTGTCTAAATAAGTAAATGTATTTACAATTTATTAGAAAACTAGCTTCCACCAGCGGTTTCACACGCTTTCTCGTGGGAACTACTGCGCGTACCCGCGCGTAAAAAGTAGTCTAAAGCCTTCCTCGATAAATGGGCTATCTAACACTGAAAGAATTTTTCAAATCGGACCAGTAGTTTCTGAGATTAGCGCGTTCAAACAAACAAACAAACTCTTCAGCTTTATAATATTAGTATAGATGGAGCAGCATTTGAAACCGGAACTGTACATACTATAGGTTTATCAATTATGGTCATTTATCATTATGCTTAGAAGCTTGGTATGCTTACTTTGAGTGACAATCCTGCTGACAACGTGGGTGACAGCGAGAGGAAGTGTTAGGCTTTTACTGACTAAAACCGACTATGTTCCATCTTGAGCCCTTTGTACCAGGACCTGCTCCGGCAGACTTTGGCCCTGGTGGGCCCCGCTGGGTCCCACGGACTACCTAGTACGAAACTTTACACTTTTACCCACTACGCCTTTTACTTTTATTATATCGCCACAGGTGTCAACCAACTTTAGTAGAAACTGTACTTGATCCTCTGATCCCGGTAACACTAACTCCACGAGCCGAGATAGCCAAACCATTCATACAGCTCATTGACCTCAACCAATCAAACCTTAAACAATGACAATTAACTACTAATATTGAGTCACAATCACTTAGTTAACTAACCTATTGAATTAATGGCACCAGTTCATATGTCACACTTGGTTATGCACATAATTATTTTATTTGTAATTTTGGGGCCACGTAAATACTGAATGGAACTCATTTTATCTACCTACTCCAAAATTAAGTACAGACGACAGCAGGTAAACGAATCTGTCAAATTTTACCAGTCAAACATTAGCCTACCTCCATTGTGATAAGGTTGAAAATCGATTGCACAAATTTGACAGATTGTGGTAACTTCATGTGCATCTGCATCGTCAATATTGACATCAAAAATTAATCCCTTGCTAAATTCTAAGCCGTTCTTGAACGGTGAATAATGCCGCCTTTTCTGATCTTTTAAATTTCGGTAACTTAGCTCTTCAACGCCCATTGTGAGTATTCAATATTGGTACAATATATTCTATCTAAGCTTTCCGAAGGTAAATTCTATTTATACAACCTCTCCAAACTCTTAAACCTTTCACTGCATCGGGCAGCCAAGTTTCAAGATATTTTCCCTGAAAATTGTATCTATTTTCATCTAGAAAAGGCATCCAAAGGCATCCAAAGGTTGACCCAAATATAATCATTTGAAAAATTCGTGACAGTCGCAGAAATGTTTGCAAAAACTGTATGACATTCTTCGATAGTGCATTTGTAAAGGGTGTTTGGTCGAGCGAACGGAAACGCACGTGGGCGGGTACCGATAGCAACGGTCACTGAACGTAGCTTTTGCTTTTTTTAATCCTCGTACCTATACCTAATCTTTTTAAAGATGAAATTATTGATAGTTTAGACTTTCAGCTGGAAGAAGTCTTCAATCAATTTATTGTCATTCTTCTTATAAAGTAGTTTGCTTTCTTTCACCTTTTATCGTTTATTTACCAGTGAATTCTAGACGAGACCTTCCTGTGACTTATTGAAACACATTTATAATAACAATTTACACAATTACTTTGCATCATAAATTATTTTTCTTATACACTACCTCGTTAAACAAAACATGTTCCTGATTATCTAATCGGCATTTTACAGTTTCATTGTTATTATAAAGAATTAAAGTTAAAATTTTTATGTCAAAACGTGTCATTTCGGTAGAAATTACAACAATCAACACATTATCGTGCCGAGTTAGGCAAGTGTCGAGACCTTTTACGTAGAATTTACCTAAATAAGTACGTGATACCGCATTATCGTCCAACGGGTCACCGCCGTGTTTATATAATAAGTATGCCTAATCGTAATAAATAGCCGCTTACTATTACAACGATGTACAATAGTTATAGAAAATTGTTCCGTGTTATTCTGTAAGTTCAACGCTACCTTTGTATTCGCAGGTAAATAACTATGGAGTGCTGACCTTCAGGGCCGACATCCCATCGTTCCTGAACATTGAGTTTCCGCTGCCGTACCCGTCTATCGCCGCCTTCTACACGAACATCGACACGACAGACGCGGGGGCCGTGTTCTACAGAGAATCCAACGAACCGCACGTGCTCTCCAAAGCCGAGGAGAGTGTAGAGAACAACTACCATGACTACTATGACTTCAAACCGACCAGCGTGTTCATCGCCACATGGGAAGATGTCACGTATTCCTCAAACGGAGTACCGAACGATCGCAGAAACCGCTTCCAAGCAGCCATTATCAGCAATGGTACGGAAAGTTTTGTAGAATTCCTGTATCCCGAGAGAGATATCCAATGGATCCAGAAGGAAACGCAGGTATTAAGTTTGCCCGACGCAAAGGCTCAAGCTGGCTTTGTGTCTGAAGACGGACGCATTTATACTCTTCGCGGATCAGGCAGTCATCAAATCAGAAATATAGTTGCGTAAGTATATTGAATTACAAAACACAAAAGAAAAATGTTAATCATTATTCATTTTTCTAATTAATATGTATTTGTACATTTCAGGTGGTCAAACGTTCAGGAGCCTGGAAGATACGTTTTCCGCATCGGCGATATACCAGCCGAAGGTAACGTAGCTGTCCCCGACCAGTACAACCAAAACGAAGTAGAGATCGAGGAGGAGACTAAAACATGTGCCCAGAGCGGCCCCAGTGTGTGCCACATTCAAGCCAGGTGCGTCGACTACCAAGCCGGAATATGCTGCGAGTGCGGAGAAGGGTTCTATGGAAATGGAAAATCTTGTATCAAAGATGATGTCCCACTACGAGTTCACGGGAAAATAAATGGTGTAATAAACAACGTAAATCTAAACGATGTAGACATTCAGGCGTACGTGGTCGTAGCTGACGGCAGAGCGTACACTGCTCTGTCCCTCGTTCCAGGCGGCCTCGGAAGCAGTCTGCAGTTGTTACATGTACTCGGGGGTGTTGTCGGTTGGTTGTTCGCTAAACCCTCAGGAACTGCCAAAAACGGTTACCAACTTACAGGCTCGTGGTTTAACCACACCGCCGATGTATGGTTCCCAGCCTCTGGTGACAGAGTTACGATCAATCAAGAATATCTCGGTCACGATGTTTTTGACCAGATCACTGTAGAGACAGACGTTAGAGGTTCACTGCCAGTTATACTTCTAGGCACAAAACTTGAAATTACTGACTATGAAGAACAGTACACTCTCGTAGAACCAGGCCATATACGCTCCGAGTCGACCAGAACTTTTAAAAATAAGATTACGGGTGAAAAGTACGAGCAAAGAGTTTCTCAATCCTTTTTCTTTAACACCTGTCGGTTTGCTCCCCCACCGCCCGAATTCAATACGCCATCAACCTTGAAAGTAAGCAAAAATTATTTAGGATACGAAACTAGGGAGAATATAGTGAGATACGGAATGAGCAACAAAATATTCCCTCTAGGTGAAGAGAATCCTTGTATTCAAGGACGCAACAGCTGTGGCCCTCACAGCACATGTGTGGTTCAAGGAAATAACTTCGCTTGTGTTTGCGAAACTGGTTTCACCAACATTTACCAAAACGATGCCCTTATTTGTGTAGATGTAGACGAGTGCGCAGCTGGAACACACAACTGTGACAGCAACGCAGAGTGTTACAACCACGACGGCGGCTTCCAATGTAGATGCCGTCAAGGATTTTTAGGAAATGGTGTAACTTGCAAGCCAATTCCGACCTGCCAAACCAAAAACTGTGATGTCAACGCGAGATGCATAGAGAATCCTGGTGAAGAGCCGATATGTGCATGCAATCCCGGGTACAATGGGGACGGACAGTACTGCTATCCCAATTACGACGAGACGCCTTGTGGTAGGCCCTGTGGCTCGCCCTACGCCTCTTGTGTCTTCGTTGACAACAGTTACACATGCCAATGTAATTCAGGTTATTCTGGCGACGGTCAGACTTGCACTGAAATCCCACGTCCGTCTCAACCTTACAACATTGAAGCAGATTACAATGAGACGTTTGTTCTTCCCAACTGTGATGCATTCAGCTGCACGTGTCCACCTGGCTACTCTGACTACAGAGATGAGCTTAACAACCAGCTATGCCGACTTGAAGACGAATCAGCACCACCTGAACCCCCGCAAAACAACTCTCAATCGCTTACTTACCCTTATTACGACCCATCAGACCCATTCAATCAAACACCAACAGACACCTCGTACACTACAGCAACACAAGCCACGTACCCACCACAACCCACATACCCACCAGCCACCGACTCCAGCCAAGGTTTCACAGACCAAGACCCCAGCTACCAGAAACCCTCAGAAAATGAATACCAACCGCCTACTGGAAATGAATACCCAGCGTCTTCTGATAACAACTATGAATATACCTCAGTAAATCAATATTCTCCATCACCCGATAACAACAATAATCAGCAACCAGATCACAACTACCAGCAAACTTTAGACGAGAACTACCCATCACCTCCACCGAATCAATATCAACCACCTGCGAATAACAACTATCCAGAACCAAATAATCAACAGACTTCCGAATACCAGCCGAACTCTCCCGAGTATCCGCCACAAACAACGGACAACAACGACCCTCTGAGTAAGATCACTTTATTTAACGACAGAGATTTTTTTCTTTTATTGATTGATATAAATAACACAAAGTATTATATTTTCAGTTAGATGCGAGGAGGATGCTGACTGTCCGCCGAACGCCGTTTGCTCCTACACATCAGCAGACGCTTCAGGCGATTGGGAAGGCAAGCATTGCGTTTGCCCAGAAGGCTACGAAGGCGATGCGTTCGAGTGCATCGAGAGAACCAGCAGCAGCTGTGCATGCGGCCCTAATGCACACTGCATTACTACACGCACAGAAGAATTGATCTGCGTTTGTGACCTCGGATACCACGGCGACGGTTACTCCTGCCGTCCGAACTTCAGTTGCAAAAACAACTCCGACTGTGAATACAACGCCGAATGCCGTCCAGACGAAAACAGCAACGAGTACATCTGCCAGTGTGTCAAAGGTTACATGAAGGATCAGAACGACGCTTGCATTCCTGACGCACAACTGTGCAATGGTGCGTCGTGTACTGAGCACTCCTCCTGTCTCTACGACTCTGAACTGGACCTGAACTACTGTCATTGTGACGAAGGCTACACTGGCGATGGTATTTCGCAATGTGTGCCAGAAGGACACACGTGCGATGTTGCTAACGACTGCAACGTCAATGCCATATGCACATTTGTGGACATTACATATCAGTGTGTCTGTAGAGACGGATTCAACGGTGATGGTTACACCTGCATCCCTGAAGCCACTTGTAGGAACGATCCTAACATGTGCGATTTGCACGCCTCTTGCTTGAAGAGGCACGATGTATACTCGTGTGAATGTAATGCTGGCTACAATGGCAATGGAAGCCACTGCACGTTAAACCCGAGGAAGGCTGGAAACTTCTTGGTGGCCAGTGACGGCGCGTCCGTGTACAGAGTTCCTTTCCAAGTTACTCCGAGAAATTTTGCAACACCGTTCAACAGTGCCATATCGCAGATCGCTGTAGGCGTTGACGTGGATTGTGAAGTTGGCAAGATATATTGGGGCGATGTTGTTAGTTTTGCCATCAAAACCGCTGCATACGACGGAAGTGACTCCGGCTACTTCTTATCAGAAGGTTAATTACTTCCACTTATCTCAATTCCATCATTTTTGCTGTAAACATTTGCTGAATATTGATTTATATTTTTTTCCTTTTATAGGTGTAAAGTCCCCTGAAGGTATAGCTGTAGACTGGTCATCCAGGAACATTTTCTGGACTGACTCTAGAAAGTTAACTATTGAAGTAGCAAACTTGGATACGAAAGCAAGGAAAGTGTTGTTCGCAGTCGACAATATATCCAATCCCAGGGGCATCGCCGTACATCCACGAAGAGGGTAAATATCAAGCTTAACTGATTTAAACTTTTTACTGTGCACTTCAGTAAATTATATAGACTTTGATGTATGTCTCGCCATCGAAAATATTAAATAAAAGTGTACTTACCATTTCCTTTACTTTTTAGAAAAATCTTCTGGTCAGACTGGAAGCGCACAAACCCAAAAATCGAATGGGCAAACATGGACGGGTCTCAGCGAGGCGTCTTCTTGGACAAGACTGATGTAGCACTACCCAACTCCTTGGCCATTGATTGGTTGAGGGACCGCCTTTGCTACGCCGACGCTGGGCTGGCTAGCATAATCTGCGTTTCCATCGACACACAGGAGAAGGAAACCATTGCTGCCAACTGCCCTTATCCCTTCGGGCTTGCCGTCAACGGAAATACGTTCTACTGGACTGATTGGAAAACGTGAGTTCACCAAACTGCAAAAATTGCATAAATACGCCCCATGATTGTTGAAGTCTTATTTTTTGCTTCAGCTAAGTATTTTAGCTGCAAGCATCCATATGTTCAGTCTTTTTATGTTATCTAGCTAGGCCCATGCTCACAGTCACTAAAATCTTCTTTCAGATTAAAAATCGAATCCTACGACTTGGACACTCAAATCCGCAGCCAGGTTCCCATAGCTACGGCTTCAAGGAGACTGTACTCCATAGCCGTAGCCCCCGACGTGTGTCCTCAGGAACAAAGCATCTGCGCGTACAGGAACGGTGGTTGTGCCGTCGACCAATTATGTCTGCCAGACGGCCACAATGGCAGGACTTGCGTAGACGCAGATAAGACTCTAAGCAGGCGCTAATTAGGTTAGGTCAACGGCATCTCTTAAGATAAGCGACTTTTGCAGAAAAAATCTAGATGTTGGTTAGTACGCCACATATAACATTTTTTTTTTTAATACTCCCGGCTATTGTTTTCGATATATCAATGTCGATTGTGAAGTTTTAGCCAGGCCAATTATTATAAAATATTAAAATAATCCAGAATCCAGTGCGAAATATATAAATAAGGCAAATAGCACTATTTGGCACTGGAATTTAAATTTGCTGAAATTATAGAGGTACTGTCAATTGGATTCGTCACAATTGCTACGTAAACAAGCTAAGTCGCTTACTCACAGTAATGTCGTTGAGTTAGTTATAAGAAAGTTTTGATTATGACCAAAAAGTACATAATTTAACTCTTACAGAGTTGGCATGTAACCCAAGTGTGTGCAATATTTTATTGTATTTTGTTTTAAAATATAAACGAGAATATTTTGATACAATAGAAATGTTTGCTGGTAATTTTGGTCCAAAGAGAATGAAGATAAATCGACGTCTGCACTTTCAAAACTTAGTTTACTACGAAAAATTTAACATTTTCATATCGTCGCTTCATTTATGTAGTACGTTGGATAATTTCGTAGTAAACTGACTTCCTAAAACCCCTAGTTTAATGTTACCAATTACTGCATTTTTAACCAGTTTGACTAACCACTAAATAATATACCTCCCGCCTACTTTTAACCAACATTTATTAATAAATAGTTACACAGTTTTTTTTCAGTATTTTGTAGATTTTGCATTAATTGTACTACAAATATAAATATTGGAAATAGGAAGACTTTCCCCAAATGATATTGTTCCTTATCATAACCAAAGTGTAGAATAAAATAATAATAAATACTCTTATTAAGATCTTTAATGTACTTCAATCAATGTAATTTATTAATGCCAAATCAATAAAGTTATTTATTTATACAGACATTTTTGACTGGTTCCTTCCCACAATATTAGCAATACAAATATATCATAATATTAAAAATAATTATTGGAATCTAATGTGTTCTTAACAGAGATTAATAATTATGTAAAATACACTAAAAAGTTTACCTATAATTTTAAAATATTTATAATTTAACCTAGATTATATAAATCCTTTTTGCATGCCTAGTTATATTGTTTTGATGGGATACAACAAAAGCATAAAATAATTCATAGACCTTGCCTGCATTACATAAAGCATTCAAGCATTTTCATATAAGAACGTCATGACCGATAAGCCTCAAAAAGCCTGTTTGGTTTATCGTCACTTAGCACAATAATAACTAGACATGTCAAACGTGGATAGCAGGAGATTATACATTTACCCCCACAAATCCTCTGTGCGGCCAAACTTAAATACTAACGAGCCGGCAAAAATGAACGCGTTCTGCATGAACAAACTCACGCCTGGCCATGTTGCCTTGGAACTACCTGTAAAAGAGAAGTTAATATAAATTTAGTTATTTATTTGTAATGTAGTGAAACTGCGAGTGAAAAAAAGTATTTTACGTTTTTTCACATCATAAAGAATTGTAGTAATTAGCTTGACTTTGGTAAAATACAATCGGCTGGTTAGCATGTAATTAGTTGAATATATCCCTCAGATGATTATCAACGACTTTGTAAAAATATAAGTGTAACAGAAGTGTTATTTGTAAAAGAAGAATTAATTGATATGTCATGTCCACCAAATGTGGATCTGAAATACTAATAAGTAACTTTTCTTGGTCTCCTACTAAATAATGCTGTAACAGAAATATACATACCAGCATTAACGTAATTGGCGAACAGAATCCAGCAGGCGGCAATAAGTGAAGCAAACCCTACAACAAAGCCCAGGAACAGCCACAGTCGAGCACCGCGGGGACCCATGCAGCCGCCCGTGTATGTCTCTCCTCGCACCTGAAAGTTTTGGGGATACATTTAGTTATCTGAATATATAAAACTCAAAGGTGACTGACTGACATAGTGATCTATCAACGCACAGCTAAAACCACTGGAGGGATTGGGCTGAAATTTGGCATGCAGGTAGATGTCTATTGTTGAAAAACAGCGCTGAGACTCTGTCTCTCTCAGGGTCGCATCTCTCAGGTCGGTATTTTCTTTCTTTCTATGTTATGACATAGGCATTGCTAAGAAAGGATTTCCCGAAATTAGTAATAGGAAAAAGAGGGATTGTAAGTTTTGCGCGGGAGAAGCCGCTGGCAGAAGCTAGTTCAAGAATAAAGAAAAATGACACATATGAAAAAGAATTCAAAATAATATTGAATTTAGTTGTCCATTCCAAAAGTAGCTTCAAAAGCTTAATGGGCAAGAAACTCCATGGTTGAAACTGGTGGTAGGAGATTTACCTACTCTTTTTGTTCACTAGTTCGTGTTATTTGTGTACATGTTACATGTTAGTTCAAGAATTCTGTCAAGACTGCTTAGTTCTCAAAACAATGACTTCTTTATATGAAAAAATAATTACAATAAAGAAATCATATCATTGAATAAATCATGTGATTGATGAAGTTTTTCACACAATAGATAATACTGCTTGTAAATTCAAAACAATAGATATATGCTTTATTTTGAATCTGATAGAGTACAGACAACAGCAGGTCAACATATACAAATCGGTCAAATTTTACCAATCAAACATTAACCTACCTCCATTGTGATAAGGTTAAAAATCTATTGCTGAAATTTGACAGATAGTGGTAACTTAAACAAATTAACTTGATGTGCTGTCGTCTGTACCTATATGACATGTATTTGAAACCTCCTCCTTTTTGAGAAGTCGGACAAAAATGTTACAAAAGACTTTGTTATAATAAACCAGTATCATTATCGATCAATCATAATATGACCTACAATAAACAGTTGCTCTAAAATTGATCAGAAAACTTACAGCCAGTTTCATAAGTTCCAGATAAAGCAATCTGACACATAGTGGCATAGAAAGGTTTTTAATATTGACAACTTTTCTATGGCATGATCTATCAGATAGCTATCTACAACTTTATCTAGAAGCTTTGAAACTGGCCATTAATCAACCAAAAGGTCACTAACCTGTGCATTTGACACGGAGTTGACCATGATGAGGGACAGTGTGGCCATCACCCCACACACATGAGCAGCATTGGGTAGGTTCCCAGGGTACACTGTCGCTGCATCAATGATAAACCACCAGCCTGTAAAGAACTGCAGAAGAAAGAGAGTAATATATCTTGCACAGTTGTTTATTGTCCAAAAGTACAATTAGCAAATAAGTACTTAACTACTTTAAGCTTTGAAAAACATCAAAGGTATATCAAGAACATGTTTATCAATAAATAAACAATAACTTTCATTTTTTTACCCGACAAACATATTCGTACAATCGCCTCTGTCTTTCGTAACATTAAATTTCAGACATTTCTAATCAGAAAGGTACGCAACACAGGCTTAATGCAGCCTATAATACTAATGATTATATTTTTTAGAGAACTTATTGTTTGTACCCTATGTAATAAATAGAATTAGTGCATGATTCATCAAATACAAACCAGGAGTCCTGATGCTATGGAAGCAAGAATGTTCCTCTTCTCTCCACTTTCGAACCACACACAACTCGGCATAGTCAGATTTTCAAAACAGCTCATGTCGAAATTGATTTTTACGTTGGTTATTGGTAATTTTTCTACTGAAAAACAAATCGTCGAGATGGTAAATAAAATGTGACAGCTAGCCAGCCCACAATAGTGTTGCCTAATTTAATCAGTGACGTTGCGTTCCAATGTTGCGCAAGATAGATTTTTAGCATCGATCAAATAATTATCACACCTGGCAATGCAATCTGCTACCGATAATTTTGATTTTGCAATATAAACACATTGGTAATCGTAAGGTATAAATTAACTGAGGTTTATTATTTATTAATTAAGTAAAATTTTCATTTCATTAATCGAATCAAATACCTATTCTGTTTTAATATTATTTAAGACACCTGACATGTTTTATGATTTATTATGCATTTCTATCTAATCCATGACCTAGGGGTGGCAGTTATTGCTGCTTCTGTAAGCCAATATTTATACTACCTAAACAGAAAAGTTGAAGGGCGAGTTTCTAAAGGTCATAAGCATGTCTAAGAAATAGGTTTTGCAATTTTAATTCATGTAACAAATAATTTCATCGTGATATTAAGCAATTATTGTAATTGTTACACTCATTGATAAGCCTACTTACTATAAAATACTTAGCTTTGGTACTCGTTAAACATAGTAATTATAAATATTAGTTCGCGTAACGACAGGATGTTGGTGAAAGGAATCCTCTGTATTTGCATTCAAGCGTTGCTTTATAAAGTAAGTGCTAACTTTAACAAACTTTTACTGTTACCCCGATAAAGTTCGTTAAGTTATGGTATAAAAATATCATAATCTTATTTATTTGTTTGTATCTCAAAACGCTAACTTCTCTCCTTGTCGAAGCCTACAACACCTACATATGTAGGTATACGATTTTAGTTCACCATGTCCCTAGATTTATGCCTATTTTTCAACTTGTACTTAACCGATGCCATAGTCACGTCCCTCAGTCATGAGGATACGACCAAGAAGAAGAAGAACTTAACCGATCTTTTTTTTTCAGGCAGTCGCTACTCAATGCCTCCCACCATGTGCAATTCCTCGAGAACCGCTTTGTGGAGGCAACTTTCCAGCATTCGAAGTGCAGAACATTGCCGGCCTTACCCAAGTGACACCAATGTATGGCCGTATACTTGGAGCAAACCTTATGGTAGATACTTCGGCCCCCTACGCACCTATCGGCCCAGCCGGCGTTTCAATATTCTCCGACGATTTAATTATTGAAGGAAATGTTTTCGTAACTGGCAAGCTTCCATTTTTGGGAACCGTTAGTTTGGAAGGTGTACTGCCAACTACCGGTACTGGTTCGGTAAATTATGAGTGCGGTTCTGGAGCTATTGGTGTTGTGAATGACGGTATTACCGGTTCCGTTACTGAAGTGTTCTTTCCCGTTGATGGTTCGGGTTTTTCTAGGTGCAACACGGTTGGGTTTGGGGCTCGATAAGAAAACCTACGGCCAATTCGTTACGAGAATTTGCCGCTAGTCTTGTCGATATGATTGTGAATAAAAATATGTTTATGAGATCAGTGTTTTAATTTATCGATACCTTGTTTATTTATTTATGTAGGTACCTAGTCCCTATAGAAGCCTGTAGTCTGGATACATATCCTCCTATCTAAAAACCTGTTATATTCCGCTACCTAAACAACATCTACAGTCAAAAAAACATCTAGATTATCTAAGGTAAACTTTTTGTCTGGAACGAATAAAAAACTCTTGCACATTTTAAAATTTATTATAAAAAAATGTTGTAAATAGCTACAATCATAATTATTATTGATATAATTAGCACACCCGCGTTCAAAATATTGCGGCATGTGTTACAATATAAAACCTACGTGTAAATGAGTCGATCACAGTGATTCCAGTTGCCTTTCTTAACTATATCAGAGATAAGCCACGTTTTACTAGGCGATAAAATGTTGGGCAATTGGTCACTTGGCCAATAAACAAATATTAGCTATTTTATAACAGATAATTTAGCATTGAAATGTCTACCAACATGATGACAATGTTGGCCCAAACATTGGTGTAAAACACGGAGTAAACAATGAATGGAGTGTTAAGATGTAATGAAGGTGATAATGTTTAATCTCAATAGGTATTACAAATAATGAATATGATAATGATACACTCCATTTATTACTTACTCCGTGTTCATATCATAAGTGCTTTCATAAGTTTGTCAATCAATCCATGTTTCACTTTCATAAGTATTTCTTAAATAATTTCAAAAATAATGTCATATTGTAATCGCCTAGCAAAACCGGTTATATTTCGATACGTGACCAGATCTATTATTATGACGTTACTATACTGTTCTCGTAACTTTGAGTCCTCATCGGTAACAGTATCCCTCGTTCTGGTAACACCACTCCGGTTCTATAGATTCTGCCTGAATGCCCATGCGTACGAGACGTTCTCTGTGAAAATAATTGTCAACATTTTATAAAGCTGTTTAAAATGTGATATTAAATACATATTAAGAAATAATGGTCAGATACAGTCTAAATAGTCAGACTTTTCCTTAACCCAGCTAAAAACTCTCTTTTATATGTAACTCGTTGTAGTCGTTGCAGCTTAAAAAAGTCCACTGCGGGACAAAAGCCTCACTCCACACATGCCCAGAGCAGTGAGTATGAGGAAATTCCCAGCTCGGGAGAGGCAGCAGTCCAGCATTGGTAATTTTTTTAGGTGTGACGATGAATCTATACTAGTATTATAAAGCTGAAGGCTTTGTTTGTTTACGTGAACGTGCTAATCTCAGCAACTACTGTTATAATAAAAAAAACAGTATTAGAAAGCCCCTTCATCAAGGAAGGCCATAGGCTATTTTTTAGTAGTTCCCACGGGATGAGTGTGTATTTCATATTAGGAAAACCTATTAACAGTAGGTATAAAAACGGTGGTACAAACCGTATATGCAGCATGCGATGCTCTGCGTCGTGCCAGTGGTGCTGCGGCTCGGCCCACAGGCGCTCGGCCAGCGCGGCGGCGCGCGGCCACAGCCGGTTGTCCAGCGTCGACGAGTCCGACTGCTCCGACCACAGCGCTGCCTCGCCACCTACACGAGGAATAAAAGGTTAATGTGACCGTCGTTCTAATCTATACTAATATTATAAAGCTGAAGTGCAGTTTATTTATTTGGTTGAACACGCTAATCTCGGAAACTACTGGTCCAATTTGAAAAATTATTTCAGTGTTAGATAGCCCATTTATCGAGGAAGGCTTATAGCACAGTTTAAATATATGTAGAACAGTTGGGAAGTTACCTACTAAAGTTCATAACGTCACACTCAGACACGCATGCGCATTGACGACCGTTTATGTACCTTTACCAGTGCTGTTATATTTAGAACTTTATCTGAAAAACCTTCGAGACTGGCAGTAAATTATAATTAAAATATATAAAACAATGGGACAATAAAATTGTCCCAGAACCTAATTACGATAAAAAATATTAAAAATGAATCATTAAGCGATTAAGTACCCTGTAACTCAAGAGGTGATCCTTCACTAAGTTCCTTCACAAACAAACAAGAGTATGCAAATTAAAATGTCATTAATTAAAATCAGTAGGCACTCCATTTATTCATAATCCATGTCACTGATTTAAAGCATCAATTAAAATACACTCAAGAAAAGAGGCTAAGTTTATCTTAATGAAGTGTTCTCATTAAAATAATTAATATCAGTGTTGCCACTTACCAAGAATTAGGTGCTTATGGTCGCCTGCGATTTGAGCGGGACTGTTGTCGTAGACCTTCTGCCAACCGATGTATGGAGAACACCAGTTGTTACCTAAAGATAGTTTAATATAAAATTGATTAGATCGAAATGGAATAAAGTAGGTATGAATGATTAACTGCAAAACCATGGCCTTATAAGTTAGGGGATATATACCTAACATGATTAAAAAATTGTAAGGTGGTAAGATTTTGAACGCAATATGAACTATTTTTTAATCATAAAATTAAATATTATATCTTTCATGCTTAACAATAAAAGAAACAAATCAGAAGCGGAGAGGTAATTTTAGTAGTCGCCACACACACAGCATTATCTGTGGCGGCAAGTAAGTCTTTTACTGTGCACGTAATAGGGTACAGACCACAGCAGGTCAACCTACCCCAATCTGTCATATTACCAATCCAACATTAAGCTTCCACTAGTGATAACACTGAAAATGACGCAGAAATTTGTCAGACTGTGGTAGGTTGATATGCTGTCTGTACATTTGGCAGCACAGAAGGTGCTTCATGTTTTGTGGTATTGTATTGTCATCAGAATGGGAATTCCTATGAAATTAAAAATGAAAAACCAGATACATCTACATACCTTCACCAACCCAGGCTCCGAAGCCGCAGTCGAAGTACAACGCGTCGTAGTTGGACATGATGAGCCGGTAGCCCTTCTCTAGGAGACCGCGGACCTGAGGGTCTGACCCTGTCGTCCATACCTAGGAAATTACCAGAAAAAAAATATTTATGATTTCATTTTGTGCACTGGTATACTTTGTTACTCAGTCGTTGGGTCCTTGCAAGACTCACCGGCGAGTTTCACAGGTTCAAGATAAAATTCTAGATAGCTATCTGACATATAATTAACTAGCTTCTGCGGTTTCACCCGCTTTCCCCTGGGAACTACTGCGCGCACCCGGATATAAACCTTCCTTGATAAATGGGCTATCTAACACTGAAAGAATTTTTCAAATCGGACCAGTAGATCCTGAGATTAGCGCGTTCAAACAAACAAACAAACTCTTCAGCTTTATAATATTAGTATAGATTAATAATAATTCTTTATTTCTGAACCAACATCAGTCATCATGAAACTCTGCCTCCTGAACTAGGCAGCGCCTGTATCTCAGAAAGCAGATAATGCCACAGATTTTTTTATTTGGATTACCATTCTATGGCAGCATCTGTCAGTTAGCTATCTAGAACATTATCTAGAACTAGCGAACTGGAACTTATAACTTCAAATTTTAACACACATGTGAAGCATATTTTTGGGTAGTCTGTTGCCTAACAAAGACTTTATAGAAGAACTAATTTGACGGTCCAAAAGGGGCTTATGAGACTTTTTCTTTAAATCATGCAGACTTATAACCAAACTGTATATAAAAGATGAAATTTATCAAACCTGGATAATATAGTCATCTTTGTCTAGGAAGTGGTCGACGTGCGTGTGGTCTGTCAATGTGCTCGTCCACAGGATAATAGGCAGTTTCTTGCCGAACGCCTGAAATTAGAAACGACATTTACGCAACTGAAACAAAGAGTGTAGGAGCGTAGGCAAATAATTTAGTCTCATAATTTATTCCAAATAAGTTCACAAGTCTTGTGCTTCCAGTTTCCTAAAACGATGTAGTAGAACAGGGCCGAAATTTTATCAGCACCTGTATATAGTGACAAAAAACTTGTCCTTATTTGTAAAAGATAGAAAGTGGCTCCAAGTGGTATGTGTAATATGACACTTGGCGCTGGCTAGCCAATTCCTTTGCTGGAATCTGCCTTGACACACTGCCGCGTGTCTAGATTCCTGTACCTTCTTCCAAATTCAAGCATAAGTATATAAAAATCAAAGTCCTGACTTATTTACTGACTCATCAACGCAGGGCCCAAACCCGTGAACCTATAAAGCTGAAATTTAGCAAGGTTCATCTAAAGACTCTCACCCGAGATAAGAATGGTTTCCCGAAATTCCCACGGCAACGGGAAAAACAGGATTTTTAGTTTAACGCGCGCGAAGGCGCCGGCAGAAGCTAGTTACCTTATAAGCCTTGTCCTGAGCTTTAGTCTGGAAGTAGTTCCAGAGCTTCAAGAAGCTGGCCTTGTCCAGGTCCCAGCGGTTCTGCAGCATGAAGTTCTGGATCTCCTCCGAAGAGTTCCAGCAACGTTCCGACACTTCGTCACCTCCCATGTGGAACATGTCCGTGTTGAACACATCTGGAAGGGTTATGGAGAATTTTCGATCAAGGTACTTTAAAAAGAAACAGGGACAAGGCAGAAGACCAAAAGAAGTTTCTAGAAGACTTAGTGAATTAAAACTGTGAGGGACAAATATATGGCATTTTCCTTGTGTGTAAAAAATAATGTGCAGCATACAGAACCAGGGAGAACAAATTTTGTAAGTATCCATTAATATTTCGCTTAGGCATCAAGTGAATAATGAAACTGTGGAATGGAGCCATCTTTTTCAGTAAATTTGTCAAAATGTTCAAAAATCATTCAATGATCAAGCATCTGGCATATTTTGAGGATTTCTTCCAGGACAATTTGGCCCCAAAATCAACATTATTACATAAAGAAGATATTCCTCACCAGCCATTTCCTTGTAGATATCTTCTAAGTACTCGTACAGCTCCTCCCGCGTGGGGTTGAGCTGGCCACACGGCGGCTCCACACAGTATTTCGCCCATGGTTCCGCCTAGTTAACAAAACATAGGTAAGTACAATCTAATTAAGGACATCTTTACATACAGTTGATTACATAATCGTAATAAGCTAAACTACAAATAGGGATTTCGTGAAATTTCGTGTCCAACCTTGCTCTGGTAGATCGTCTGGTAGAAGTCTATCGTTTAAAAAAGGCCTCAAATAGGAGATACATGTGGGTAATGATAATAATAGTTTTTTTTTCTTTGACTTCCACTCCACAGAAGTCAAGCAGTAACAAGCCATAGTATTTTCCCGATGACTAAGCTGAATGAGATAATTTGGTTCAGAGATGAACGGTCAAAAGCTAAACCTAAGAGAATTAAAGACACAAATGAATACGTATTGTTACCTACTTAACAGAAACAATTTTCTTTTTGGAAACAAAAGCAAAATTGCTATTGTTATCACACATTTGATCAGAGGTCTTAGGGTGAAGCCAAACGAGCGTTATTTTATGAGTTGTGAGTAGCAGAATTTCGGTCGCAGAAAATCTGCTACATTCGGTTTCATACAAAAGTCCTATTTGATTCACACGGCAACGCAAAATGAGTTGTCTTTTTTGTTTGTAACGATTTTCTGCGACCGAAATTCTGCGACTCACGACTCAAAAAATTACGCTCGTTTGGCTTCAGCCTTATAATACAAAAAAGTAGGAATAATACTGGCTATGTGACTTTTGCCGAAATAACCATTTTAAATGTCAGAAAGAGCCGTAAACTGTGTGAATTCGCATATTTAAATAAACCAGACACAGACCTCGTTTTAGCACAACGGAACTTTGTAACTGTATTTAAACATTTACGTAAATATTTTGGCAAAATTAACTGTTTTTATTTTAGAATTGCCTAAAAATATTACCTATAATAAAAATAACTGTTACCATTTAAGAATTCCTAAAAATTTTGTCTTTTATCGACTGGCTCGTGTCTCATTAATGTTTAAAGCGCTTACTTATTCCTTATTCTAAGATATGTATGAAACTTATACTTAACAGCTGTTTCACTCAAATTCTACGAAATCAACAGGGGTTTTTCTAGGCGGAAAATCATATTTACAATGTTGTTAAAACCTGTAGGGTTTACTACGAAAAAGTTAAACAGGCGTTTGTCACTTGTTTAAGAAAATTTTGTATGGAGAATTTTCTAAAACACGTGATGAACGCGTGTTTAACTTTTTTCTTGTTTGCGTACAGACGACAGCACATCAAGTTTCCACAATCTGTCAAACTGAAATTGATTTTCAACCTTATCACAATAGTAGAAGGTTAATGTTCGGTTGGTAAAATTTGACAGATTCGTGTATGTTGACCTGCTGTCATCTGTACATTTCCAACATATCTTCAATCTAGGATCTTACCTTGAAGCAAACAGTAAGGCCGGTATCCTGCCAGCCCTCGCCGACGTGCGCGGGCGCGTCGAACTCCGGCAACACGCGAACTCCGCGAACCAGACCGTATTCCACTACTTCTTGAATTGCTTGTTTTGTGTATACCTAGAAAATAATACCAACCAAAAATACTTAAAACTGTTTCAGAAAAAAAATTATACTGATAAATAGTGCAAAGTAAGGGGTTGAAAAGCTTTGGGATCGTTCGAGTTACCGAAATTTTGGTAGGTACACACACAAACGGCTCCAGAAGGAACACGGTGGGTTTTGTTCAGTAAGAATCTGAGTCTAGAAGTCATATGATGATGTCCCACAAAAAAAGAGCAAAATGCAACCATGATATAGCTAAGGAAAGGAGGGACCGGCTTGGGAGTTAATTCGAAAAACCCAAATGAATCACTTAGGACAACAAATTCTATTCGAAAAACCGGTGGAGTGACTGTAGCCGTTTGCTTGGGATGTCAAGTTCGATCAGGTAAACGATCATTGCAGTAAAATTCTTATTTATATTACAATCTCGTCCCTCTGTTTACTATGTAGTTGAGAAGTTTATTAACCGACTTCATTAACCGACTTCAACAAAAAGGAGGAGGTTCTCAATTCGGCCGGTATATTTTTTTTTTTTTTTTT
>NWSH02000008.1:14084838-14120986 GCA_002382865.2 Heliothis virescens | reverse complement strand
ATACCCATACCCACCCACAGTGACAGTCGGTCCCGTAATAGTATCATCGACGTAAAAAAGCGTGCGAAATTTGAAGAGTTCCCATCATCAGATCCTGGTTTCCTTACCATGGGACTACACTGACATCGTACTCTTTTAAACACAAAAAGAATTTCTCAAATCGGTCTATAACTGCCGGAGATATGGATAAAAACATACATAAAAAAAAAATACGGTCGAATTGCGAACCTCCTCCTTTTTGGGAAGTCGGTTAATAAAACTAAGACATTCTGTCACCTTGTATCTTCACCAAAATAAGACTTCGACTAAAGAGAACAATTCAGTTAAATATACCACGCCAAAAGCTATAACTATTCCAAAATTAGACCTGAATTTCTGAAATACAGTTGCAAAATACATTTCTCCGTTCGCTTTCATAAGTTTTTAGCAACAATGCGTTACGCGCTAGATCTAATTTTAGTTTTGAACTTTCGCAACGAACGAACCCAGTGTCATTGGCTTGTATTACGTTTATTTTATATCACACGAATAGTGATTCAAAATATCGCGTGTTTCATTGAAATTGCAGCATTTAACCGACTTCCCAAAAACAAGAAGGTTCGTAATTCGATCGCGTAAATAAATATATGTATTTTTTTGCAGATATAGTTATACGTGTAGTTAAAGGCATTAGTTATTTATGTGTTTTGGTGGTTGAACTCGCAAAACTCGGGAACTACTGGTCCGATTAGCATATTTATCGTAGACGGCTACGTATATGGCAACTTTTTATACTGGTTTTCGAAACCACGAGTGAAAACTAGTAAGTTCTAAGTATAAAAATAATTTATCTGTAAATATAGTAAAGTAAGAAAATGTGTGAGAAACTGGTACCTATTACATGATCGAGATAGTTACTCTATACCCGTTACATATGAAAAACTTGAGTA
Organism: Heliothis virescens; assembly: GCA_002382865.2. NCBI lineage: Eukaryota > Metazoa > Arthropoda > Insecta > Lepidoptera > Noctuidae > Heliothis > Heliothis virescens. Next base: position 14,120,057 of record NWSH02000008.1, on the reverse strand, counting down.
ACTGGTCGAGAGAAGTCATTCACTGCGACGATCGATTACAAATACAAAGTCAATTATGTATAAGGAAAAGTATTTTCTTTCATGTTAACCAAGGTAGCGAAGTTGCAAGCTTGTTTGTTTTTGCGTTCACGGTAAAACGGCTTCTTCAACAAAACCGATAAAAAACTAAGAGCGTGTCATATAAAACATGCAACTAACAAATAAGGGGGATCCTGTTGGTAAAAGAGTTTTCAGAATCGGCTCAGCAGATTCAGAGATTCACATACTTTATTTAAAGCGATAAAAACGCTACCCGCCTAGGTTACATAATCTACGTCATCGCGTCATACGATATCATCGGCCTTTTTAGGGGCCCACTCTTAAGGATAGGCCTTACACCCCAATGACTGATTAAAGGTGAAGGAAAATTAATGGGAAAATATCTTACCGAGATAAAATAAAACAAATATTGACTTACCATAGTGAAACTAATGTTAAGTACGCTGTGTATATGCAAAATTTTTGAAGCCACATCTTTATCTGAAAAAAAAGAAACAAAGTTTAAAACATAAGCACTATTAAACACAATCTGTCAAATTTCTGCAATCAATTTTCAACCTTATCACAATATAGGTAGGTCAATGTTTAATCGTTAACATTTGATTGATTCGGGTACCATGACTTGCTGTTGTCTATTACAGCTGTCTATTATTGCTGTATTGGGTACCTACTAAGATTATCATTTCCCATTACCAAATTATGATACAAAAAGTTTCTACCGTACCAAACCAGGCTTCACCGATTTCACCCGGAAAAGTTCAGTTTCTTACTGATTGCAAGCCAACAATACGTAAGCATCTTATAATTTAGGTACAGACGACTTTGAATTGGGCATCTTTCAACTACTACAATAGGTGATCACCATTTATTTTGTGACTGTTTCCCGCGTCTCAAGGGAACACCTTCCATATTTAGGTAAAACGTAGCCTATGCCCTTTTTAGGGTTCCGTACCCAAAGGGTAAAACGGAACCCTATTACTAAGACTTCGTTGCCTGTCTGTCTGTCTGTCTGTCTGTCTCCAGGCTGTATCTCATTAACCGTGATAGCTAGAATGCTGAAATTTTCACAAATGATGTACCTATATCCGTTGCCGCTATAACAACAAATACTAAAATTAAAAAAAAAAAAATTATTAAGGCTGTTGATTTATATTAATTAATTGCAAAATTGTATACTAGTAGCGCCATCTATTAGGAATAATGTGCAACTTAAGTAACTCACACTTGACCATTCCTATTGTACTTTTTTCATAGATAATGGAACGGAATCCTTCGTGCGCGAGTCCAACTCGCACTTGGCCGGTTTTTTAGGACCTAGCCTATCTGTGTAACGAATTTCATTGAAAGCGCTTTATAGTTTCGGCATGAAAGCGACACATACCGAGTAACTTTCACATGTATATCTAATATTAAATAGTAAGGTTGACTAAAGATTGTAGCGAATAATACCAAGTGTTTAAGTTTCATATTTTTTTTTTCATCATACTAAAACACAAGTTTTAATTAGGTGTTTTAAGTAACTAGATATATTTACAAAACTATAAATTACAATGAAACTGATAACGATCCTAGTCAAAAAGCTAAAACTAAAAAGCATTAATAAATTCCTCCCCATCGCTGTCGACCGGGTGCATGCCCAAAAGGCTGGCAGCATTGCCATCCAGCGTTTGCTTTGACCAAGGTAGTAGCCAGCCTTTTGGTCACTAGAAGTGTCAACCAACCGCTTAGATCTTTAAATAGAGTTTGGGCATTCGGACACCCCGACCCGAGGGTTTCAACCCTAAACGGTTAAAAAACATAGTTTCCGTCACCACTATATTTTCGCCGCTTGAGGTTCTCCACTGTACTTAAATGAGCAAAAAAGCAGTTCAAATCTCAATAAACCGACCGAAAATAATGAGGTATTCAGGTATTTCATATGCTGATTACATTAAAATGCCGTTAACGACATTGGAAAATTAATTAAAACTGTAAGAATAATCGATTTACTGTCCTTAATTAATTAGCTTAAAGCGTCTGCATAGACAACACATTTTACTATTTTTAACCAACTTCAAAAATCAAAAAAAGTGCTAATAAATAATAGACACCTAAAACGGCAATGGTACGTAAAATACAGAATGGAACCGGAATCTAGATTCATACATAAATTCAAGCTAAATCTTTCTATTATTTAATACCGAAATACTAGAATCTAATGAACACGTTTTACAGCTATCATAACATAGTTTTTTTATCCATTTAATTTTTACCGTAAATTATAGTTTAACGGAACAATCTGGTACTTTGCGAAAACCAAAAAGATTTTACTATAAAACTTAAGTATGTATTAGAATTATTTTTTATTCCTACTCCGATAACCTACTAATCATCCTTAAAAGATTAATCAAAGGAAATAATGTATCAAAGGATTAATTGAACTAATTGAGAAAGATACTCCGTTTGAATGGAGCGGGCCTTATCTATGAAATAGAATCAGAAGGTGGGCACGGATCGTATACATTCGGGCCTTGGAAACTTCACAACTATACTAGTATATGGATGGAAAGAGAACATAGGTACCTATAGAAATGACACTGTTATTTAAAAAAAGTATTAAGATTGCTGAAAATTAATGTAGTTTTTCGGCTAGATGCTTAGGTACAGACAACAGCAGGTCAACGTATACGAATCTGTCAAATTTTACCAATCGAACATTAACCTACCTCCATTGTGATAAGGTTGAGAATCGATTGCAAAAATTTGACAGGTTATGGTAACTTGATGTGCTGTTGTCTGTACATTATGTTTTGAAACTTTAGTAAATATTTGCTGTTTTCCAGCGGTTTCTTCCAAACAAAAAATATAGCCATGCTACTCCGAGATAGTCTATTTTCCCAACAGTGAAAAAAAAATTCCAGTAGGTTTAGTAGTTTTGGAGCCTTTAGAGTAACAAACTTACAATAAGAAAATAGTGTAGTTAAAGCTGAAAATTATTTATGTGGATGTATGACCTTATCTCAGAAACGCCTCGTCTAATTTGTCAATTTCAGGGTTAGATAACGCATTTATCAAGTTAGACAGCCCATATCAAGGCCTATAATCAGGCTACTTTATATCCGTGTGCGCAAAGAAATTCCCATGGAACGCGAGTGAAACCGCGGTCGGAAATTATAGATGTAAGAGAACCTAGTACTTTCAACTGGTTTGAAACCAAAAAGATAGGGCCAGTTTGCAGACAAAGTTCTAGATAGCATTTCTTTGGTACCTTTTATCTGTCAGATAGCTATCTAGAACTTTATCTGGGACCTCTGCAGATTGGCCCTTAGTCTTGTAAGAAAGATGAGATGCAATATTATTATTATTTGTTACCTAAGTTCAAAGTTAAAGCCTATTCAATTATTACAAAACGTATTTTACGATAGCCTAGGCTTAGTTTATTTTCGGTTTAGCTATTGTTCAACTGACACAAACAATAGATATGAGGTAAACCTCGTTTTCTAATTTATGTCATTCTTGATTTTTTTTAATTTAAGCAACTTGCACTTAACTTGCACCTTTCAAATTTTCCGAAACTTTTCTCTAAAATCAGTCAGGAGTTTTTGAGTTTATCGACCCAACAGACAGATGCGGTTGACTGAGGCCCAAGTTAGCAGGCAAATTTTTATCTATTTGCGGGAAATATTTCGCCTCGAGATGCGAATGAAACCGCAGGCTAAGTAAATATATATCTTCTCTCATGACATTCAAAATTAAGTTCATTAAAATCGTTCCAACTGTTTTAACTCAGAACGAACTCACATTTCGCATTTCAATATTAGCACATTATTCTTTCAAATCGTGCATTGACTGCAGATACGTTGAAAAAAACCAATCACAGATAAGAATAACGACCTTATAGGTAGGTGTCGTGAGCAAAAGTAAAAGTAACAGGAATCTAGGGCGTCTAATATCTACTTGTGAACTTACAAAAAAATCGCAGCACGAATATATTGCATAGTATTGGCATGACAGGGCTATGAAATATGTAACAACTTCATTGAAATGGATATTTTTAGTTTTAAGTCCAATTTAAGCAATTAAAAGTTGGCAGGTGTGTTGTATTCTTTGCAGACTTTAAAAGATAAAATAACTTCACAAAAACCCTAACGCAACTTGAGTTTATAAAGTTATAGGTATGTGATTTGTTTTTTTTTGTTTATTATTTTTAGTTACAAAGTATACCTACTGAATATTTCCCGCCATGTAATAAAAATAAAAAGTAAAAACATAAGTAGGAGATGCCGACCTGTTAATGGTGTTGGGTTAAATATTATTTTTAATAATAATTTATTTTATTTATATTATGTACTACTTATTTGTTCTGTTAATATGTACGTCTATCTCATCATTTATACCACCATGCACCATGCACATTAACTAAAAAATATTACTAATAAAATAAATATGTATGTTAACAATGTTAAATCAACACTTTTTATGTATTTATTTATGTAAACCAATTTAAATTTATATTTAAGTTGTTAACGCAAAACTATGAGTCATCAAAGATTGCCACCTATTTTTTAAATCTTTCACAAATATAATTTTAATAAGTTAAGATATTTTTAATTTACAAAATAACTTCGTAAACATAACAATAAATTCGAATACGCACCAATTGAGCGGCAACGTCCACACTGCTCCGAGATAGCTGGAACAGTGGCTTGGCTACATACAAACAGTGGCCAATGCTGGACGAGGGACGATTTACCGCCCATGCAAACCGACAACAAAACTTGTTTGCCGCTTCTTGTTTTTGTCAAACAACCAGTTGCAGCCTTTGGTTTATAATTCATAGCTTACGGTTTATTCATATAAATTATTTGCTAATGAGGTCATCAGACTTTGAAAATTACCTATTTTGTTTGTATGTCAACAAATGTGTTAGAAAAACTAGTCAACTTTACTATCAATTTCCTACAGAGTTCAGACTGTTTTTAAGGCAATTAATCTCCATATAAAGAAATGAGTTTTGCATGAATCACCGAAGATTCCAATACATTACATAACTATAACTAGCCATAGCAACTAGCGTTGTGGCCAAAGGATTTGTTTTCACGCTACAAAATTTAAAAAGCCACTACAAACTTCAATTTGACAGATGTCAAACAAAATTGACAATCCATTGATTAAAATCGAAACAAAAGTGAAAGACGCGAAGTTATGAACTTTATTAGGAGTAAACATGACAAGTGACATACTTACGTTTTAATATAATAACAGGGAGCTGCTGCTGTAGTTACAATGGATCCTGCTTTGCTTCGGGAACGTGAAGCTTTTAAGAAAAAGGCACTTGCTACGCCGAGGTACGCTGCATCCTTGTGTTGAACACCGTTAGCTCGCGGGCACTGCTCGCATCGCGCCGTCACTCGCGTACTTTCTCTCGCTCCCACACGCGACCACCAACAAAACCAATTATCAATTTACTTCATATAAACTTGAGAAAAACTATTGAGAATGATTGCAAACTTTTCATGTGACTATATTATATTGCTCAGCATCTCGACGCAAATGTTACGTGGTTCGTTTAACCTCAGTTGTAGCTTTGTTTACTAATAACAATATCAATGTTGATGCTTCGTTATCTGATCATATTATGTTATATTAATTGCCTTTTAATAAATATTAATTATTAATTTCAGTATCGAAAAGAAGAAGAGAGATGACTCTCAGTTTAAAGATGACAGCAAGAAGAAATCTAAGTCATCAAGCTCGGTCAGCGCTGGACCGAAGCTTGATGCTTCAAAGTAAGTACTACTTCTACTCACACAGATAACATTACTTACATTTGGCTACTTACTTATGTATTACTATTTATCTATATCTTCAGCTCTGATGAAAATATAAAATTAATATGAAGGTTTGTGTCTGGACGATGATGAATTAATTTCTTAGATAAATTTCACTCCATCAATTTTGTAAGCAACTTCTAAAATCGTTCACTTTTTTGTAGCTTTACTGCAACACTGCAATAAATTACCCACTTATATACTTATCCATGTTACAGTTACAAAACTATGTCGGGGAGCTCTTCCTATCGGTTTGGTGTGCTAGCCCGAATAGTGAGGCACATGAGAGCGAGACATCAAGAGGGAGATGATCATCCACTGACTCTGGATGAAGTCCTGGATGAGACTAACCAGTTAGATGTTGGCAATAAAGTCAAACAGGTTGATAATTCTTTAACTATGTGATTATAAATTTGTCTTTCTTTAAAAGCACACGCAAGGCACAATTTTTCTACCTTTGGTCATAATTATTTTATTTCCAGTGGCTACAAACAGAAGCACTCCAAAACAACCCTAAAATAGAATGTACTCCTGACGGAAAATATAATTTTAAGCCTGTTTATAAAATTAAGGATAAAAAGTCTTTACTAAGGTAACTAAATTATCAATATTAGCTAGCTACATTATTATACAATATTCAGTATTGAATTTATTTAGTATTTTCCTTACAGATTATTAAAACAACATGATCTCAAAGGCCTCGGAGGTATATTATTGGAAGATGTCCAAGAGTCCTTGCCTCATTGCGAGAGAGCCTTGAAAAGCTTAGCTCAAGAAATTCTGTACATAACTCGACCAACAGATAAGAAGAAAATATTGTTTTATAATGATAAAACTGCAACACTAGATGTAAGCTGTTTTTAATTTTTCTATCAAATATTAGTGAAGTAACCCTTTACAAAATGTATCATAGATTTTAATTACTTCAGGTTGATGAAGAATTTGTTAAATTATGGCGCGCAACTGCAGTTGACGCAATGGATGACGCGAAAATTGAAGAGTACTTGGAGAAACAAGGCATCAAATCTATGCAAGACCATGGCCCTAGAAAGCCAGTGGTGCCAAAGCGCAAGAAAACTGCTCAAAAGAGAAGGCAGTTCAAGAAACCAAGAGATAATGAGCATTTGGCTGATGTGCTCGAAACTTATGAAGACAATACTTTAACTCAAAAAGGTGTTACTATAAAATAAAAATAATTAATGTTACTTTGTTTATTATTTGTCTAGTACGCCATCTAGTATCGTATAATGACAAATAAGAACTGATTTGGTATTTCGGCTATCGCCCGATAGAGGGCCACGTTGTTATCAAATATTTATTAGATACCAAGTGTTGACTATAGTTATTCTAAACTAGGTAAAGCCAGCATTTTCTATCTAACTACCTTGAGCAGAATCACCGAAACACCAGGGTCACTTTGGAACAAACCGAAGTGTTTTATCCTATCTATGTCTATTGTGGATGACTTTTAGAGCATAACTTCGAAGAAGCCCACGGAAGCCAGTTTGCTTCTCTACACTCAATCTGTACAAACTGTATCCCCACATTTCGCGTTCTTCTCTATTTTCATTCGGAAAACTAAGACAGAAAAAAAAAACTTACTTGAATGACTGTCAATTTTTTTCTTTTTAAATGAGTAATAAACAATAATAAACTCAATTCATATATTATTTAATTGTGAATATAGGTTAAAATAGGTGTTACAGAAAAAATATAAAATGCTAGTATATGTTTAATGGGTTTAACGTCTTTGACGATAACGATCCCACCATAAATATAGATGTTTTATATGCCTTTAGACGTAACGACTTCCATGTCAAGCTTCATATCAATCTGTATTGCAATCTGTTCATTTGTATTTAGCGTGAAAGTTAACCAACCTCTTTCAATGCATTCTTTGTTTGCGTTCCATTCCTATTATCTAATAACCGTTATATTTAGCATCAAACAAATGTTTTTTCCTTATGGCAATACTTAAAATCAATGTCACTGTCAAGGTATTCGACTGAAAGACTAGTCTCTATGGTCACGAATAAATTAAAAAAAAAAAAAAAAAAAAAATGTCACTGTCAAGTCATCAATGTGTCAAACAGTTCTTCGTTCGTGTTTTCTTATTATTTGATTTTCTCTTAAAAATAGACATAGATTTATGCGAATAAGTACAAATAAAGTGAACTATGGCCCAAAGCGAACAACTGTCTTTATCATGGGATGCACACCAGAAGAACATTTGCAGGGGTTTAAGTGTTCTGCAACAGGTGAGTGCTTTGTTTATTTAACAAGTTTTCCCGCAATTATCCTGTGGCGAATTGATAAATAAATAAATGCACATTTGCGTACCTAGTATCAATAAAAACTTGACTTATTTAAAACAAGGATACCCACTTATTTTTACAATCCGGGTCTTACTCGCGATCAAACTATTAAAGGTTTTACGATACCTCTTTTCTCCCGACGTTTCGGCCGAATTGCACCGACCGTGGTCACGGGAAGACGAAAAAAATATGTGTACAAATCGCGAAAGTTTAAAAACATTTAAGGATACCCACTGACCTAAAAACTCGGGTCTTAATTAAATAACACCAACCATAAGTTTAATCAAAAACAACACTAATTCCTTTTACATCACAGCTTTATTTAAGATTTTTATTTAATGGTGTTTCAGCGAGGAGAATTTGTGGATATGACACTGGCAGCCGATGGACACCATGTGAAAGTGCATCAAATGGTTATGTCATTAGTCAGCCCATACATCAAGGATCTGATATCTACAGCGCAGTGTCCACATCCGATTATATTCCTTAATGTTCGTAACATTTTTTAAATTAACTACAGTAATTTATTAGTAAGGCATTGAGAGAATACATATGAGGAGGGACATAGAACAGTGTTAATATATTTGAATTTTTCTAAGGTCAATTCTGCCTTTTTGTCGTCCCACTGCTGGGCACAGGCCTCTTTATGTGAGAGGATTGATTGTTAGCATGCTTACTCAATGCAAGTTGGTGGTTTCAGACTTTCCAGGTTGCCTGGTGTTTTCCTCCACCATTAACCAGCCATTAGTGTTTAAGACATACTTAGAAAGTACATACAAACTTAGAAAAGTTGCATTGGTACTTGCCTGACCTGGAATTGAACCCATACAATAGTACTTGAGAGGTTGGCGCTGTATCCATTACATTTTATAATCTATACTAATATTATAAAGCTGAAGAGTTTGTTTGTTTGTTCACGCTAATCTCAGGAACTATTGGTCCGATTTGAAAAATTCTTTCAGTGTTAGATAGCCCGTTTATCGAGGAAGGTTATTGGCTACTTTATATCAGGGTAGTAGTAGTTCCTACGGGAAAGAGGGTGAAACCGCTGGCGGAAGCTAGTTATTTATATAAGTATATTTATTTTGCAGAACATTTCATACACAGTACTATGTTCTATATTGGAGTATGTGTACACGGGAGAGGTGCTTGTGCCTAAAGAGAGACTGGATGATCTGATAGCTGCTGGAAAAGCATTACACATCAAAGGTCTAAGAGAAATGGTAAGATTGACTTCTTAATCAAAAGTCAAATCATTTATTTCATTAAGGCCTTTATAAAGCACTTATGAATGTAAAAAAAATATAATTAAGGTTGATGTTGAGGTTATGAATAGAGTAAGAAATAACGATTCATTCAAGATACTAATTTATGCATCTGTCTGAATAAAGGGCCAAAGGTTTTTTTAAATTCATTACCATTTAATTACCATTGAAAGAATGTATGACCTATTTCTTCTGGTTTATATTATTTTTAACTAATATCCTTTGAAGTTTTATTTAAGTTTCACAAAAAATTTGCCCTTCAATCAGTCTACTCCATCAGTCATAAAAAGTTTCCAATGAAAGGGTTATTACTAATACATGATTTATTTTTATCCAGGAAAAGACACAGCCTTCAGATACACCCACACCTCAAACAAGTCCAAAGAAACCGATAAATATTTCAGAAAAGTTGAAAGCTCTCAGAGATAAGAAGACTGCAGAATCTACAGAAGAAATTGCAGCTCCACAACCTATACATAAGTATAATTCCAGCTCATATTAAACTTATTTACAAATAACTTGATAGTATACAAACTCTGCTCTAGTAAAAAAAACATCTATAGATGACACCCCAACTGATAAAATAAATGGATATTAAAGCTATGAACTACTTTAATCCATCTATCAAAATTGTTGTTATTGCACTAGCGGACTTTCCGCGCGTGTATACGCCCATAAAAACTTAATATAAATAAGGCGCGACACAATCCGCGCTGAAAAAATCGGGGCGTCATTTTCACCCGGACTTGTTTTTCCAAGCCAATCGTACGGGCGAAATGAGACCAGTGGCGTAGCTACGAAGGGGCTAGCCGGGCCAGTGCCCCGGGGCCCCCAAGCTCAGGGGGCCTCGAATGAACCTGAGGGGGCCCCTGAACTTTTCAAAGTTACTCTAATTTTTACAATAAATAATAAAGACAGGTTTCGACCCGACTTTCCAAACATTTCGCGCTCGTCTTTTTACTCAGAAAACTAAAAAAAAGCTCGCTCTGTTCGCGCACGTTACATATCCCTTTCCTTTTTTCCTTTAAGGGGCCTCATTTTTCTACTTGCCCCGGGGCCCGCGGTTACCTAGCTACGCCACTGAATGAGACATGCGTAAAATATGCCCAATTAGCCTGAAAGCGGTGTCCTTTAGTCCTTATCTAATATACTTCTACAGGATATACCTGAATGAAGAGAATGATACAGAACAAGACGATATGACCATGGAAACACAGGATGATTCTACTGATGTACGTGACTCTACCATGGATAATAGCAATGAGACTCAGAATACACCAGACTCTAGTAATAAGAAAGGAATGGTTTTTAATGATACTCCAGACGAGTCAAGGAAGGCTTTAAGTAAGTTAATTAAAACTATTAAAAGTGGTAAATTGATACAGACGCCAGCAGGTCAATCAACTCAAATATATAAAATTTTACCAATTGAACATTAACCTTGCAGTATTGGGATAAGGTTGAAAATCTATTTAAATTTGACACAAGTCGATGTGCTGGTTTCTGTATTGTTGTGGAGCTATTTACAGCTACAAAAATAAAATTGTAACAGTCGTATTTTACAATTGGGAATTTTACGGATTTTAATCCTATGGCTAATATATCAAATAAAACATATATTATACGTCGTTTTTATTGCAATTAAAAACACACGGATTAAATATTACTTTAATTAAAAATAAATAAACACTCCTACCGAATATTTATCGAATTTTAAGACCACTATCCGCGAAAAAAAGGAAATAAAAATTTTAAACGCTATCAACATCGCGACTTTCAACCCTAATTTTATTGTTATAGTGAAATCAAAAGTGCAGTACACACTGTCGAATCAAGGAGGCCTTCTGACTATATACAACAGATACGTTTACCGACTGCAGTATGTTAGCAAAAAGAATAAACAAAGAAGATGGCGTTGTATTAATTACAATTCTGCACAATGTCGGGCACACATATTTACTAATGAAAATGATATGGTTACTGAGCGGTAAGTTTTTTAATTTTAAAGCAGTTCATATCATATGAAACTAAAATAATTGGGGTATTTTCGACTTATGACAAAAATGTAGGAATTTCATTTAGAGATAAAAGATAATAAAAAAAAATTATGATGAATGATTTAAACCACACAAACAAACCCTTCAACATCAGCATAGGTACAGACGACAGCAGGTCAACGTATACTAATGTGACAAATTTTAGCAATCAAATATTAACCTTCCGCTATTGTGATAAGATTGAAAATCTGTTGCAGAAATTTGACAGATTGTGGTAACTTGATGTGCTGTCGTCTGTACATCATTTTTATATTTCGAACATTCTCTCAATTGGAACAAAATTCGAAAATGATCTCAACTGTCATAATACAACTATAATGAACCTTGTTGTTCATTTAATAAGGTTCAAATTTCCTAATTTTATAGCTATTGTTTTTTAGATTGCAGAGCCACAATCATCCGTTCCACGACAAGAAAATCCTGCGAAGTTTTCGCCAGGGTTTAGTTTTCTCTGTATTCGAAAATGCTGCAATCAAAGCTCAACAAAAGAAATTGAGTCAAAAGGTAACGAATTTGTGAACGCGATATAATATTAGAATGATTAATAAATATTTTTATAAGTTTTAAAATGTTGTTTTCATGTTTATTAAATACACTATCTCCCTACCTAACAAATAGCTCTTCGACGTACAAAACACTACAGGAATTTATTTAACGAGAGAGTTGTTTAGACAGCACATCAACCTACCACATTCTGACTTTCTTCAATAGATTTTCAACTATAGCGGAAGGTTTATATTTGATTGGGAAAATTTGACAGATTCGTATACGTTGACCTGCTGTCGTCTGTACAGACAACACCACATCAGGTTACCACAATCTGTCAAATTTCTGCAATAGATTTTCAACCTTATCACAATAGAACCGGTTCTTCAAACCATACAGACAGACTTGTGTTGCTGGGGAGTTTGTTCCACCATTTCTTCTTCCCAGCAAAAACACATAGGAAGTGGTGAAGGGCGGGCGTTTTGGGGGCTGTCTTTTGTAAACATTGACCTTCAAAAAGTGCTGATTTTCAGCCTACTTTGAATAAATGACTTTTTATCTTTATCTTATCTTTTATAGCGTAAGGTTTATATTTGATTGGGAAAATTTGACAGATTCGTATACGTTGACCTGCTGACGTCTGTACTTAATACCGCACAATGGGATTTCACCCTCGACCTTAGAACTGGGTTGTCAGGTGACATACTACTACTATAACAAATCGATGGTCTTCATGCACTTCCACGTCAGAGGCCGTCAGGTGGATTTGACAAACCTGACACTAAGGCTTGTTAGGTGATTAACACTTTCCCTGCCACTGACACACCTGGTGTGTTCTCCATAATTTTGTCGAGATGCCGGCGACACACCTGGCGTGTCACATACACGACTCGTGTGTTCTCGGCGATTTGTAGGTGGCATCGCTAAGGACGCGGTAAAAACCGCGGTGGCAGTGAAAGTGTTAAAACCGGCAGCTCACTCGATAAGGGCTCGTTCAGACACGGAGGGAACCGCGCGATTTCCATGCGGTTCTGAAATCGCGCGGGTCTTATTTGTATGAGTTATTAAGTTATCGTTCAGACATAACCGCGCGGTTATCGCCAGAAAAACGCGCGGTTCCCGCATGTTTGAACTAGGGCCGAGAAGAATGAAATTTACTATCACAAAATACACCGCCGATTTCACGAGTACCAGATAAAGCTATCTGACACTTACCACTTACAACTTTTCTATGGCATGATCTGTCAGACAGCTGTCTACTACTAAAGCCGGCTCTACACTCGCCCGTGAAGTCGCGCCGTTATTTCACGCCGTGAATGTATGCCGCGATCCACGCGTGAACTGTGTCCCTCCACACTCGCAAATCTTCACAGTCTCGTTCGTGACTATGGACGACGACGACGTGATTTCTGCTGCTGCTGTGTCACTGCTTGCTATTGCTTATTATAATTACCTTTGTGTTAAAGATAAGAAGCAAATAAAAAAGAGATGGAGAAAAAGACGTTGGTGGATGACACCAATGTCCTGTCCGCTACTGCGGAAAAATGCGAGTGTAGATGCGTTCACGTTCGCGCGCCGCAAACCCTTTGTCGCGGACCAAAAAACCGACACTGATCGGGGAACGGCGCGAAGCGCGAACGCGAACGCGTGAACAACATCCACATTCGTGATTCGCAGTTGTCGCGGGATTTCGCGGCCGTTCGCGCCGCGAGTGTAGAGCCGGCTTTAAGCTGGGACCTATTAAACTGGCCGTTGTTGTAGTAAATTGAACCTTACGCAACGATAATAAGACATAAATTACATTGTTTTAGTGAACCAAAAGTTGCAGTACTCAGTTTCGAACCAGGGAGGTCTGCAAGTCATTCACAATAGGTTCATATACCATCTGAGGTATTTTCGCAAAACCAACCGGAATAAATTCTGGCGCTGTGTCGACTATCAATCAAGTTATAAATGTCCGGCTAATATCTGCACTGGTGAATACGATCAAATCACGGAAAGGTAATTTTTCTTTTTATTTCTTACTAGCTTCTGCCAGCGGTTTCATCCGCATCCCGTGGGAACTACTCGGCGCACCCGGAAAAAAATGTAGTCTATAGCCTTCCTCGATAAATGGGCTATCTAACACTGAAATTTTTTTTTAAATCGAACCAGTAGTTCCTGAGATTAGCGCGTTCAAACAAACAAACTTTTCATTAGTATAAATTTTATTATAGTTGTAGCTATCTGTTACCTGTAGTCCACTACTTCCTGCAACTGGATAAAAAAGTAGCCTTTATAATTGTGTTCTGGGTGTCAGTTTCATGACAAAATTTAATCAAGATTGGTCAACTGTTTCAGTGAGAAATATCCAAACACCCTATATTTTGGCTGCCTATCTTCTAATAATTTATTTTCCGTTTTAAACGCCAAGGCACAAAGAGGGATGCTGATAAGTTTGACCACTGTGTGTCTGTGGCATAGCTCCTAAACGGATAAACTGATTTGGATGCGCTTCTTGATAAACGCTGGTGTCCCAGCGTTGGTTCTTTTCATCAAAATCAGCTCTGCTATTTTGAAGTCGATAGCTATTTACAGTTTTGCCGTTACTTTGAAAAATGATCTTTATTACAACAATATAACGTTCTTATTTGTCTCTTAACAATAATCTTCAAACTTAAACCTTATGTTTGTTTTAAGGTCCTTCACACACAACCACCCGTTCCACGACAGTAAAATTTTAAAGAAATTTCGTAACGGTGGTATTTACGCTATGTATCAAGAAGCAGAAAATAAGGCAGAAAGCAAAAAGAAAGAACGTCGCGTACCAACTAATAAAACGGATTCTGAATAATAAATATATGTATGGTAAGCTTTAATTGTTTTATTTATTCATTTTACCCATATAAAAACCGGGTTGTGTCCAATTTTCAACAACATCATCCACCTAGCCTTTTCCCAACTACGTTAACTACGTCAGGGTGGGTTTCCAGTCTGACCTGTTGTATCTGAAAACCAGTGTTTTACATGGAACGACTGCCTTTCTGACTTCTACAACCCAAGTTTTCCAAAGTATTATACAAAATTATTATTTGTGTCTAAGTAATGAGTTTTTCTCATTGATAGGTTTTTGTGTGATTAGGAAAAAAGTTTATATAATTATCATTAACTGTACTTACTAATTTAGTTTCAAGCCTTGAATGAGACAATTTCAATTATTTGTTCTCTATGGACCTAAAGTCAAAAAAATTGAAGACCAAGAAAAATCTTTTAAAAAATACAAAAGTTCTCTAGAAAAAATAAAACACAAAAGTTACAAAAAATAAATTCATTTTATTTAACAATATTGGTCAAATAATATATTAATTATTCTTTAAATAATATTTACAACTATTACATAACTTTAGCGAGGTTAATCTTAAATCAAATATTGCTACGAAAATTAAGTGTTGTCATAAGAGAAAAATAAAGTGCTATTACTTAATTATTATCATATATTAGAGATATTTTCAATAATCTCTCATAATAAATATACTGCTTATCAATAAATTCTTAGGACTAGCACTTATACTAGGTATTAAATAAAGCTAAAATATACAAAACAGTATAGACGTCACAGCAACCTACCACAATTTGTAAGATTTTTTAATAGATTTTCAACCTTATCACAATAGTAGAAGCATATTGTTCTATTGGTAAAATTTCTGTAGGTCTGTACCCATAAATTTGTGTGATATGTTGTTATTTGTCAGGCAAAATAACAATTAATTTGTTCTCTTATATATATACTCCATTACTATTTTATAAATAATTGCAAACTCAAAAGACTATATTATATGACTAGTCAACTAATTTATTTTAAGAGCACCAATTGTCAAATAACTTCCCTCTAACATATTTTTCAGGAAATAATTGACTAAGGCTGTGCCCAAAATTCTTACAAAATAAATAATTTCTATATACGTACCTAAAATATAAGAACGTTCTATATACGTACCTAAAATATAAGAACTTTTTTAATATTTGCTATCTATAGTTAGATTTAGTTACCATGAAAGGTGAATTTATATTATCTAACCTTCCATTCATTTGCGATATTAATAATATTGACTTTTACAATCATTATTGCTGTTATTATCTTTTACATACTGTAACATTCTGTTACATATACTGTAATAATGTGTAAATTATATAATTGTCTAATATGACTTGTACAATATAGTAGCACCTACTAAACTACACCCTGTATTTATCACAAGCGTTCCTCAAACACCTATATTGTACTCATTTTGCTATATTTACGTATAATATTTTAATTTAATTCCAATACGTAAATTTTATTTTTTACTACTTGCACACAGTGTGCTTAAATTCTCTTATTTTATAAGGACCAATTTTTTTTTGGTATATTTCACTATTAGTTAGCTGCAATTTTACTCGACTATAAGTCGGTTATATCCTATCTACTTACAAATCACAAACATTACGACATTACAGAACCCACTTGGTCCTTCAATCCAAAATATACGTCTTTATCCACAGAAGAGAAAGAACAAGTGGAAGTGCCATTGAGCTGTTGCGCCCGAATCGACTATCTCCGCCGAATCACTCAGTGACGTAAAAACGACCTTATCCAAATTGCATAGAGACTTATTTTGATAAACGATAAGTACACGTTACATGAATTTAAACATCAGTAGTTTTCTTTATTTTTCAATGTAGAATATGTGTGAATTTGGCGACACTGGTTCTCATACTGTATAGGGACACTTCCACTTGTTTATTGTCATCCGTGATAGAACCCCCTTGGTCTTTCGACTGAAAATATTCCTATATCTATCTAAAATATCTCATAGCCTAGTAGTAAATATAGATGGTCTCGTAGGAGTTCGTTGCACGGTTTTGAACCCCCACCGATCCGATAGTATCCTAACCACGAAGTCAGGTATTAGACAGGCTAATATCGCCAAAAGGTTGAGGAACCAAAATGATGGGGCACCTAGCAGCCGTAGGTACGTCCCGAGCACATCGCCGTCTATTTGACTGGAATGGAAAAAATATTTTGTGAAGTTTTGGTGGGGATACACTATGGGCTCCAGAAAGAACACGGTGGACTTTAGTCAGTAAGAGTCTGACACTCCCTCACGCTATACCTACAGCGGGAGGGGTATCAGTTAATGATTTACGCCAAAAAAAAGTTTTTTCTTGTGGGCTCCTAGTAACAGCAAAATGTCCTTCGTTTTTACCCGCGCCTAGTGCAAAATATTTCTTGTACCCGGGTAAAATGTAGCTTTACATGTCACCCGAGGATAGTTTCTTCCCAACAGTGAAATAATTTTTCAAATCGGTTTAATTACCTTTAGATTACAAACGAAAATCTCCTCTTATAATATAAAAATAGACAAATGTGTTAAAAACATAAATAAATAAAATACTTACAAGTATACAACAGAGTACACAACATTGAACGCCATGTAGATGAATATGGATGCTGCGACGGAGCCCACGAATATCAGCGTGTGGTACCGCGTCTGCAGCCACAGCTTCAAATTCACTATCACCGTCATCAGGTGAAATATTATCGCACCGAAACACCTGCAAAAATATATTTAATGTTTTCTTATCAAATACTAACTGACCTAGTAAACTTCGTACTACCACGTATCGTTTAAACCTTTCCTCGACCTCTACAAATATTTTAATACCAAAATAAGCGAAATCGGTCCAGCCATTCTTGAGTTTTAATGAGACTAACGAACAGCAATTCATGACTGAGGAGCTAGTGGCTATCCCTATAAGGTTAAACAACGCTTAGCGTAGTCGGTCCGTGTTTGAGTGACAATCTTGTCGTAACGTGTTTCTTCTAGACTGGAAACCAAACCGAACATAGTTGGGAAAAGGCTAGGAAGATTAGAAGTCTATCTCTGTCACACTCGAGTTAATGCTGCGATAGAAAGGCTAACAGTAAAGTAGCGTTTCAGTATCCAAATACTGAAACGCTATAAGTCGAGTAGTGTAGTGATTCCGCGATACATATGGGAAGACCCTAAGACTAGAAGTCGACCCCATACAATTGGGAAATGGCTAGGCAGATGACTCACCAGAGATCCACGGGCTGACCATCAATGCTGATGACGGAGTACTTTATGACGGAGTAGGCGAACCAGTAGATGACCAGCGAGTGGTAGGTGGCCGACACGCACCACGCCACGAAGTACTGCCACGACATCAGCCGGTTGCGGCTGATGTCCCTGTATAAGGTCGGGTTGCTGGAACAGATATGGAAATAAATTTATATATTGCAATTGAATCAAATATTAGTAAAAATTCTATTGTATTCAGATAATAGAAAGTCTTGTTAGTTATAGTCTTTTATAACTCAAGAACTGCTAAACCGATTCAGCTGAAAATTGGTGGGGAGACCCCAGGGGCTTGTATCCCCCAACCGGGTACGGGAAGTTCCCTCGAGATGAGGGTGAAACCGGAGAACAGGTAGCTCTAAATAAATATTTTGGCGGTCATGACGAGTTTCTCCGTGTTGCGAACGACACATTAAACTGGTCGGTCCCGGCTATCATTTAAACATCTTTGGCAGTCGTTACGTATAGTCAGAATCCAGAAACTCTGACAACCAATTTTACGAACGAGTTCTCCTGGTAACTGGATTGACGAGGTCAGATAATCCGTCCATGTAAAACACTGGTCACAGCTGCTTAAGTAACACTAGAAGCCGACCTAGGAAAAGGCTAGGCAGATGGTACAAACCTGGCCAATAAGCTAGCAGGCCACCGCTGCTCGGTCACGGAGAGGACGAGCACAGGAACAGATGTGAACACTAAGTTGTAGAATGTGAGATACATCGAGTCGAAGATCGACTGCGTTGAAAATACTGTGTGGATTTGAAACAGGAACTGTCGACAAATATAAAGAGTATTAGTCACATAAAAAAATAGACAACAAACATAAACATACGAATTGAGAACTTCTTGTTTTTGGGCAGTCGGTAAAAATCTAATAAAAAGTAGGTATACATTTACAATTTAATGTTTTAACAATTTAATGCCTGAACGTCTGGACCGATTCCGATGATTCTATTTGTGTCGTGTTCGTCCAAGGCAGAAGAAGGCTCATATGGATTTAAAAAAGTTAAAATGTTGCTCAGAAAATTAAAAAAATACGACGGCAGTGGTTAAAACGCGGAGAACAGTTTTATAATATAAAATATATTATAAAAGAGATAGATAAGATAAGTTGTATCTAGACTTTATACTTTTTAAAAGAAGAAAAATCGGTCCTTTGAGTTATAAAATTTGGTCCTTTATGTACCCTGGTTCAAGTGACGATTGGAAAATCAATTCAAAATGTAATTATCGAACTTTGCAAAATAAACTCACCATAATATTCCCAAGGACTAGATTCTTATAGAAAAAATACTGTATAAGTGTGGCCAGCCTCTGATAGTACCAGTGTCCCATCACTAGTAACATTTTCTTTATCATAGAAAACTTTGTGATGGCAAAGTCAGCAGATCTGAAAGTGAAAGAATTATTTTATCATGGCCAAAATGTGAATAAATAAAATACTTGCATTTCCTAAATTGCTTCAAATGATTTCTAAGATTCGCATAGTAAACTGTCATATTTCAAACTTGATAAAACAATTAAGATTTGGCGTACAATAAACAATTTGTATCTGAGAAACTTACTTACAATTTATCTCTCTTTGTCTCTTTCTCTCTTCGTCTCTGACTCTCACGCATACACTCTCTCTCTCTCTCTCCTTTTTTCTCTTTCTCAGTCTCGCACAAATTTTCTCTCACACTCTCTTACCTCTTTATCTTTTGCTCTGTCCTAGTTACTTAATACAGTTTTCGCAAAAATCAATTGCGGTCATGACAAAATTCCTAGCAAAGTACAAAATATTCGACTCTTTACAAGAAGTGCGTTAAAGATTTCTGCGCAGCGATTCTTGCAAAGTTCCGCAACGACAAAAAGTTTGGCGAGTACTATATTCACCTTCCGGCCTGATGTCCCTCTCTCCCTAGAATGCCGAAGCCGACGTGCGCTTCTTGTATCATAGATATATCATTCGCGCCGTCACCGATAGCCGCAGTTATCGGCCGAGTTGGACTGTTCTTTATTAATTTTACTATCTGAAATTATACATAGTTCAATTTAATGGTTGTTTTTTGGAAAGTTCGCCACATTTAAGCTCTTATTAAGATGGTCAGACCATTTTTACTGGAGGATCGAACTAGAAAGATATAGATAGATAATTTTAGCTAAGCAGTCAAAAATGACTGATTAAAAATATATTTAATCTAAAATAATACGCGCAAAAACATGCATAACCCTTCTTCATTGTCGGGCAAAAATAGAAACTCATGCACGATCGAATCTAACCGTCTAACAGACGGTCGTAGTCACTATCAAAAACTAAAGGTCTTTTTAATGTTCTGAAGAACGAAGGCCCAAACACATATATTTATTTCCTCTTTTCGGTATTCATATATACGTATGTAAGATAACACGTTTCCATTTACTATTGATGTTTAAACGTATGTCTAAAACACTCACCTTAGCCTTCTGTATCGGCGACAACCTACAGCACAACACCGCATGACATTTCACAGCAATTTCTACAAACGCCGGCGCATAAGGGGTGTCTAATACCAGACACATACTGGACCCATCCACGACTAACGTCAGGTCTCTATAACTAGGCTCGTTTATAATACGTCGGCATTCGTCAAAGTGTGCCTGCAATGCTATGTTGTCAGCCACGCCTATTAGGAACATTCGTCGATCGTTTTCTGATATATGGGCGCAGGATTGAGCTACGTTTATCGCTGTTTCTACCTGGAATTGAGAAATTTGAAGTGTCAGAATTTGATTTTGTTAATATTTAACAGTGGTGTAAGGGGGCAAACTAACATGCTCCTGCCCCAAGTGCCAAGCTCACCTGCTCATGGTGCACTTTGCTGAAAAACGGACGAGGATCTAGCAACCGTCTGGTGGTGGTATAAATACCACAGAGTACCAAGTGGGATATTAAATGCTTGGAGATGGGTAACAGCATCTCCGAAGCTAATATCCCACTGCGCTCACCAACACGCATGCCCAGCGCGGTGAGTATGGGCAAATCCCCCCCGGTTGGGGAGGTTTTTGTCCTGCAGTGAACTTATAATGGCTGGGAGAAAGTCTGACAAGCAGTTTTAACTCTAACTCAACCAGGTATCAGGTTGCCCAGATTTGAGGACACTTGAGGAGGTCAGATAAGCGGTCGCTTCATGTAAAATACTCGTACTCAGCTGCAACCGTTTAGACTAGAAGCCGACTCCAACATAGGTACTTGGGAAAAGGCTAGGCAAATTATGGTTTCTTGAGTCTTACTAACAATTAATGAGACCGTACTTGGGTACATATGAATCTGACTGATAAATTTTAATATGATCCTTATCTAATAATTGCGTCAATATTAAGTAATAGCGAGTTTATTCACAATTTATATTGATATCGCTTATCCGGATATAAGATCAGGCGTACAGTGTACATACTTTGATTAGAAAAACATACATTTGCGACGTCAATAGGAAATTAGATAAGCATTCCAATATTTTACGCTCAATATTATTTTTATCTGCGAAAAAGTTCTTCTTGTTGGTCCTTTGGTACAGACGACAGCACATCAAGTTACCACAATCTGTCAAATTTCTGCAATCGATTTCGGGGTAAGTTAATATTCGATTGGTAAAATTTGACAGATTCGTATACGTTGACCTGCTGTCGTCCGTACCTACGGACACTATTGCCAAACGCCTCGAAAGTCCTAAAGCTACTTTCGACTACTGTTTTAAAGCTTTTTATACAGTGCTTTAGCTACTTTTAATATACTTATTTGAAGATTCTAAGGGTAATTTCAGTTTTTATAGTCTAGGTTTCCTCAAGATGCTTTCCTTCACCTTTAATCAGTCAGGTGTCCAAGATATACTTGAAAGTACATACATATACCTCACAAAAGTTATATTGGTACCTACTTGCCCTGGAATCGAACACACACACTATTCTTAGGCTGGTGTTTTAACCACTAGGCTACCATGACTTGCCCGCATTGAGTAAGCGCAACATTATTCAATCCTCCTCTGTAGGAGAGGTCTGTGCCCAGCAGTGGGACGATAAAAAAGGCTGATGGGGAGATGATTCAATTTGGAAATGGAATTCATGCATGCAAGATGGAATTTCGAGTAAAAATATTACCTTATCCCCAGTAAGCACCCAGGTTTTGATCCCAGCTCGTCTAAGTGACGCGAGCGTGTCAGCCACATCGTCTTGCAGACAATCTTCAACGCCAGTCGCTCCCAACAAAGTGAGGTTTTTCTCTAACACCCTGTATTGTTGTGTGACTAGTTGCAGCGCGTCTGCACTTTTGCCGTCTAAATTTTTTATTGCTGGAAGGGATAGAAGGACAACTAGGATGAGACTAGTTTGAAGAAAAACACGTGAATATATTCAGGAAAAGAGAAAATATTAATGTTCAAGATTTGTTTC
The DNA here is from genome assembly GCA_002382865.2 of Heliothis virescens. Classification (NCBI taxonomy): domain Eukaryota; kingdom Metazoa; phylum Arthropoda; class Insecta; order Lepidoptera; family Noctuidae; genus Heliothis; species Heliothis virescens. The sequence continues at coordinate 14,097,559 of NWSH02000008.1, read as the reverse complement.
AATTCTTGTGGATATTTTAAAGCGGCGATAAAATTTTCAACATACTTAAAATTTAAATACACTCATGTTAATTTAGAACAACTAACGTAATTTCTCCGTTCAAAGATACTACAAAGTGGGAGGAGACGAAATGATTAAATATAGAAATTCTCCGCTTAAAGGTTGGGCCCTATCCAAACTAGAAAAAAAGTTTTACCAAGATTTTTTAAAATACTTAATTCATCGTTTAGAACTCACCTTCATTAACCCTCTCGTATTCATCTTCAGGTATCTCTCGGTACGCGATAGCTAGTGTCCTTAAACCTTTGTTGGCGAACGTGTTGATGTCTCTGTCCGTTTCCTCCACTAAAGTACTGTTGGTACACAGAGGGAACACTGAACTCTCTGCTCCTTTGCAGAACAGCCATATCTGGGCACGTAAAAATTTTTATTTTATTTAAATTATTATGACATTTATTTATTTTTCAACATATCTTTTAGATTTTTAAATATAATTATAAAAAAACAAGAATATAAATACATTTAAAAATATAAAAAATAGGTAGCCACCGATATCGGGCATAGGGTCCAAGGTATCGGTGGTTAGGGTCCCAGAGATAGAAACCTCCTCACAATACGCGCCGTATCAAGAAGTACCGCCTTCTGAATCAGTCCCTTGACCCAGCCGCCTAACGAGAGCCTCATGAGATGTTGGTCGAGGCTCTTGGCTATTAAGATGGATTAAATTATTATTTAGTTGATACAGCCTTGAGAATATCACAGGTTTCAGATAATGTTCTAGATAAATATCTGACAAATAATTCCATATTCCGGCAACTATTCTACGGCAGTATAAAGTGTCAGTGCCAGCTATCTAGAACCTCTGCAACGTAATTAAGAAGGATATTATGCTATTTTTGTCGCGGTCAGTGCTCGGATGTCCATAATCTAATCAATGTTCGGATATATTAAAAGAGATTAAGTCCAACTGATAGCGAGATATAAATTACTATTTTTGTTAAGGGCATTTATATAACTATCCTAGTTTTTGTCAGGTTTTGGTTTTCTTAATTATGATTATTGTCTTTCTATGCGTAGGCTCGGGAGTTGCTAAGTCTTACTAAAACAATGTGCATGTATAAAACAAGTGTGGCTCACCATATGAAAACTTACCTTCCCATCCTTATCCCTCAATATAACTGACATCCTCTTCCTCTCCGACGAGAACTCAATCACTTGCAGCCGCTCATACATCTCCGTCAATTCCCCCACTTTTATCACCAAGTCATTCCCCTCCTCCCCTAAAAACGTCACCCCCACTCTTTCGGCTACTTCAACGAGAGCCTTTTCATCCGGACTACTGGCTTGGTAGTCCATCTTATTACCATTTTCATTTATTATCGTGTTCCAAGTGACATTGTCGATGACAGTCGTAGGAACGTTGGTTGTGGCTTTAATTTTTTTTCTTCTAAAGAAGTTCAGTAGTTGCAAGTTGCCGGTTCCTGAGAGGCGCGCGCTCAGTTTCTTCATGTCCTCGTTTGAGACTTGCACTGAGTGACAGAGAGCGAGGATTTTGAAGAAGAATTTGATGTCTGTCTGAAGTAGAAAGGGATTTGTGTTATATGGTTGCACGTATAAATATAACATCTTTGGCAGTCGTTACGGGTAGCCAGAAACTCTAACAACCAGTCTTACCAAATGGTATCGGATTGCTCGAGTAACTGGATTGTGGAGGTCAGATAGGCAGTCGCTCCGTGTAAAACACTAGTTCTTAGCTTCATTCGGTTAGACTGGAAGCCGACCCCAACATTGATGGGAAAAGGCCAGGTAGACGCATGATGTATAACTATGTATAATAACCAGATTCCGCCCCCGTTTTCAACGATCCTAAGCCTACTTCGATAAATAGACTACATAACATTATTTATATCGAAATAGTAGTTCCTGAAATCCGGACGTTCATAAAAACAAACTTCAGCTTTATGATATAAGTTTGATAGATTTGGTTAGGTATGTATACTTCGCTGTGTTCAAATACAATAAAATTCTTTCTAATCTTGTATTAATCACTTTAATTAATCTTATCGAAGCATCTTTGTTTATTGGTAAAAATTCAGTGTTTAACTAATCATTACTGTAGCTGGAAGTAGATTTAAAATTCATGTGGCGTAGTGTGGTTGATTGGTCAGTATGAAAGAATTTTATAACTGGTTTATTTATACTAGTTTACCTTATCTAATGATAATTATCAAGGAGTGGCTGATACTTAACTTCAAAATTATCAATATTTACATTTAGGGAAACCCATAAGAAAGTATCTGAAGGACCGCCTACCTCGAGTACGATAATTTTTGATGACAAATCATCTGTACTGATACTGGTACTGATAGTAGACAACTGAAGAGTTTGTTTCTCTGTTTGCTTGAACGCGCTAATTTCAGGAATTACTAATCCGATTTGAAAATATATTTCAGTGTTAGATGACCCATTTATCTGGGGAAGCTTTAGACTTTTTATCCTAGTGCGAGAGACGCGAGTGAAACCGTTGGCAGAAGTTATTATAATAATTATAACTAAAGTAGGTAGGAATGTCTTCAGATTTTTAGGAAAATTACCTTCGAATCGGAATATTTTTATCTCCGGTAAAACCAATAACTTATTACCTTGGAACAAAAAAATAATGTCGACAACTCAATAAAATAATTAAGTACTAAAAGATTAGTTGATTTATTAGTTTAATGGACGTCATCAAAAATATTCCTCTAAATTAATCAATCTTTAATTTTATTTCTTATCACATGTCAAATTTTAAGTGACCAAAACTTTACATCCATAAGGACCAAAATTGGTCCTTCGATCCTAAAAAAACAAAATGACTAAAAACTGACCTGACCAACATCCACAGGCTCTTCCAATCTTTCCACGTCATAAAGTCTGGAATTCCTCTCTTCATACATATGCCCCTTTATGGAGCAAGATTTGAACACCATAAGGTTCTTAGTAAGAGTGCCGGTTTTGTCTGAGAACAGCACTTCCACTTGTCCTAACTCCTCGTTCAAATCTGATGTATTGGCTACAGCGGGTTTCCCTGTTTCCTCACACCGGAGATCTTCATCCCAGGCGATGAATAATGACCCTAAAAGTAAAGGAATGAGAATTAGAGCAACTAAGATAGCCCACAGACTGTTCTTCACACAATTCTTCTAGAACTGAATCTAGATATCAGTATAAGAAAGGTGTCTATTATCAACCCTGAACCAAATTTCACACAAATCAAGAAGGATTTTAGGAGGTTTTCGTCAGGTAGCTAAAAGCATAAATTATTCCGCTATCACTAACAATAATCTTGATCACGTATTTCCTAATCTTCTTTTGTTTATAATTAAAAAACAAACAACTCACCAATAAACTTATACAGCTCGATAGTGACGTACAGCGACATTGGTATAATGTAATAGTACAGCAATAGAAAGGAGAACAGATCTTGAAGTATATAGCTGATAGGGGCGGGGTACGGAGTCCCTGGGCCTAAGTACTTGTCCCTCTCCGAGTGCTTGCGTTCGATAATCATCTTGGCACCCAAAGAGACGAAAATTTCAACTATTAGTAGAATTATAAAGTATAGGAGGGATTCGTTGATTGCCAGTTCGCTTGATGAGAATTTGTTTCCTGAGTATTTTGAGTTGAGCGCCAATTTTGTTTCTTCGCCTGTAAGAAAATTGCATTCGATACATTCGATTTTCTAAGCCATGCGTTCACATTTAGCTATTGAATTTTGGAAAGGTTTGTATTTCAATTTCAAATCAACATCTTTTTGGAATGCTTCCTTCTTTCTTTCTACCCCTCTATCACCCAAAATATATGTGTAACAATACTTACCAGTATAAATAGCACACCCTATCGCCCACTCAGTATTCTTGACCCTGGACCCCCTCAGCATCAGATGGTCTGTAGTAAGCACCAAGCTGTCTTGGTTGGGGATCTCTAACCTTCCGAAAAACGTGTAGAGGTCTGCTACAGGATTTGGCACTTCTATTCGCATACCTTGTGGCAGGATATCTAAGGAAAGAAGATGAGCATATGGCTAAAATGAAAATACCACAAGTTCCAGCAGTGACCTCAGTTAGATACTGATGACTAAACCTCAATAGTTTTATGTAGGTACTTTAACTAAAGTTACGTTTTCCATGCTAGGTGTCGACTGCAACTGTCGACCAGTCATTCCGCCACTGCATGAAGTCAGTCGGAATATCTCACGGCAACTGCAAGTACTGCTGCCGCTTTGACCCAAAACGATTTCATTTAAATACAAACAAATTGCCTGCGGTAGGCAGTTGCAGTCGGCAGCGAGCAAAACGTACCTTAACGAAAGCTAGGAATTCTGGTCATCACGTTTGTCTTAGGTCATAAGAGGTTATAACTAGGCAGCTGTGAAAAGACGTGTTGAAGTGATGTCATATTCCAAATTGAATAATGTTTAATACTTGATTGATACTTAAAACCAGAAGATTGATTATTTACACATCTGTAGATTTGTATCGTTGCGGAGAATTACTCATTTTACGAACAGTTAAATATCATACTTATTTACTTTATGTCTACAAAACTGAAGAAATCATGATGACAATGAAATTTGAGATAGCTGCGTTCGCACAAATAAAAGCACATGTGATAGACGAAATAACTTTATTACCGCAATGACAAGCCCGGATATGTTTAAAACACACACAACACTCTTGATTATAAAACATTTTAAAGCTTAGAGACAATGTATGATTATGGCTTCTGCATATTTTTAATCCGATAGAATTAACTTGATACGAAACAGAATTCTAACGCTCTTGAAACGAGACTTATCTCTGAAGACATCTTTGAGATTAGGTCTATCATTGAAATGTACTATCAGAAATCACATAACGAATTTACACGAAAAACATAAATTGAAAAAGGACCAATTTTTTAAGAACTGGTCCTTCGGTACATTTAGCACATCACAAACACAGTTAACACAAATGGTTATGAGAACACAATGAACACACAGAAACACTCAATATTCCTGTTATAATACCTGGCGTATAGGCCACTAACGGAGGGGGTACCCGCAGAGTCTTCAAATTGGTCTCTCCATCAAGATTGGCGGTAGTGACGTAACACTTCCCTTTCTCGCCGGCTGAACAGAGAAGGACCAAGTCAGCTGGGACCTCCTTCCCTCTCTTCACGCGGACCAAGGTGCCAGGGGCGATCGATGAGTTCCGGACTTCGTTGATCACGCCTTTGTGGACTATTTCCACTGTTGGGAAATAAGTTTTGTTAGGTTACATGTTCAGTCAAGGCTGCGGGATTGTTCGAAAGAGTTTTCGCGGTCCTGGTACACAAAGGGCTCAGAAAGAACACGGTGAGCTTTAGTCAGTAAAAGTAACTCTGATCACCCCTCGCACCGCATCTGTAGTGGCATCTAACGATTTGAAGCGTGTCATAGTCATGAAAAAAAGGTTGCGTGTTCGGTAAGAACGGTCTTTTCAAAAATTGTTAGTGTTTGTGTTAAGAATGAAATAAAAAATATTAAGGTATCTATGTATTTTATTTTAACATCTTTGAACATGTTGTATTCTGGATTCAGTTTTAGATTAAGTAATCAAGTTCTTTTTTTCAGAAAGCTTCTTGAATAGCATTTAGAGCAATTGTTTGTTAAGTACATGATAATGACGATAATGCCGATTATAATGTATTATCGGCTTTAAGTATATAAATAACTTTTACCTATATATGTACAAGGAAAAAGGTTGAGAATACTCGGATTTTACCAAGTTCGTCATGGTTTCAAGAAAGAAGATAAGATATACAAATCGGATGTGGCATAGCGTAATTTTTTTGTCTAAGATTGATAAAATTCGGTGTCTCAAATTCTATCTAAGGAAGTTTAAATATTGTAGTTTTCTGCACAGACCACTAGAGGTCGGCCATCAGAGAACTCGATAAAGAGATAAATAATAATCGATAATTCTATAACATGTCGGATTTCATCTGTACAAGCCTTTTATCTGGCGTTATCAGTATTTATGAAGTTCATCAGATTAGTTGCGAAATCAACAGCTTTATTATTTTTTATAAGGAAAATTGTTTGAGCCGACATTAATTACAAACGAGAAAGGATGCGATAAGTTATCTAATTCCCTGCGTAATTAACGAATATCCCTACTAATATGATAAATGCGAAAGTAACTCTGTCTGTCTGTTACGCTTTCACGCCTAAACCAGTGAGCCGATATTGATGAAATTTGGTACAGAGATAGAATAGACCCTGAGGAACAACATAGGCTACTTTTTATCCGGGTACGGGAAATAGTTCCCTCGGGAAGCGGGTGAAGCCGCTGACAGAAGCTAGTAAGTTATACAGCACACTCCTTATGCAATCATAATCAGTTTTTTTGAACGTCCCACTGCTGGGCACAGGCCTCCTCTCACACAGAGAAGAAGTGAGCACTTTTCACCACGCTTGCTCAATGCGGGTCGGTAAACATATCCAACCTATGAAGTTTAAAAAAAAACTCTTGTGAGCGTCATAATTTACGGTATAAAATTTCGGCGTCTAACCCTGAGTTAATTTTCGCGAAATCGTATCAGCTAAATAAACAATAATAATTCAATGTTTGCCAATTTCGCAGTCGCCTGTTCCTCATAAGATAAACTAATCAATAGATAACACGCTGATTAGCAAGTGGCAATACTTGTAGAACATAACCTCTGCATTAACTATGGGTAGTCGGTTAAAAGCACCATTAGTTCGATATTACGTATTTACATTTACAGTTATAACTTAGTCTATAACTTCAGTCAATGTAATAATTTCAGAGGGCCTGTATAAATAGACCATGACGGACGGTCAGACGGACAAATTAGTCTTAGTTATACTTAGGGTCCCGGGCCGAAATCGCTTTGTGGGTTTTAGAAACTTTCACAAAGCAGCCCGGAGTTGGAAGTTGGTGATTGATACACCCGTGCATCGGAGAGCACGTTAATGTCGGTCCTGCGCCTGATCTCTCACCGGTCGTGTCGGATTGCCGTCCCATCGGGTTATGAGAGTGAGAGAATAGGGAGTGCACCTGCGTCTGCACAAATGCTTGTGCACTATAATATGTCCTGCGCAGTTAGCTGATCTCCTTATATGAGAACAGCCGCTGTGGCCGATAATCGGCTAGGACGCCATCATCATCATCATCATCAATAGGGTCCCATTTTTCCCTTTGGGTACGGAACCCTAAAAAGGCAGAAAAAGTCGCGAGATTTTCATGAAGGTACCTAATATCATACTCGGAACAAAAGATACAACCAGGAACCTATTAACAATATTTACTTATTTATCATTGGTAGGTAACTTGGAGCTTACATTTTTTAGCGCTTCTTATTGCAATCTCATTGACTATTATCATAAGGTAGGTACCTACAACACCTGATTTTAATAAATATTACGTAGGTACAATCAATATCAGGTGATAATCCTTATTCTGTGTACAGGCTGTTTGTTACAAAAGTACCCGTAAAGCCGAAAGGGGGTGGTATGGTTCCTTTTAACGAGATAATTAATAATGTTTAAATAAATATAACCGAATACTGGTTAGGTAAAATAAATTCTAAGAGACTTCTTCCTTTTTTCTACTTAGAGAGGTCTTTATGAAAATAAGAATTCTTACTGTAGCCTCGCAATTTATGTCAAGATAGCCCATAAGTCGAGGATATCTATAGGCTTTTTATCCAGGTGCAGTAATTAGTAGAACGCGGGCGAGAGTAGTATGTAAAGCACGTCAAAGTACAGACGACAGCAGGTCAACGTATACGAATCTGTCAAATTTTACCAATCGAACATTAACCTACCGCCATTTCCTACGATAAGGTTGAAAATCTATTGCAGAAATTTGACAGATTGTGGTAACTTGATGTGCTGTTGTCTGTTCCTTACTAACTGCAATTTATCGTTACAAACTACAAACTTTCTTTATCCAAAATAAACACGCTGTATCCGAAATCAACATGTATGTAAAGATTGATAACAGTTTATAATTATACGAATCCGATTGGATCCGGTTTGACTTTTGATTATTAAATTATTAAAAGAATATGGTTGAAGCTATTCCTACCCAAAAAAATTGGTCCTTTTATACGCGTCCTCAATATGAAAAGGAAGAATCGTCTTCAGGCCACTCAAAAATTATGAATGGCGGCTAACTTGACAGTTATCTATTCAAATAAATGACATAATACAGTGCTATTTCATGACATTGAAAAAGCAAATGATTCACATCTGACTAAACCCTTATTGACAGAAAACCCACCTATATTTATAGATAAGTATTGACTTTCCGGAAATCCCTAACGTGTATGGTACTTACTGATTAAATGGATCGCGAAATGATAAAAGATATCTACTATCGTACATACTATCCAAGTACCTGTATGGATATAGGCAGCAGTGTTGAATATTTTACCAGTATATAAATTCGTATAAACAAGTATCTCGGTACACGTGTCATATAGTCAAAGTCAAATAGGCCTTTACAAGCACTTATGAAAGTCAAGAAAAAATACAGGTTTAGGTATTATCTAGTTAATTAATATCTATTAACAAATTACAAATAAATTACTCCTCAAGATAATCCAATTGAATAAGTAATAGGTGTTATTGTATTTACATTGATTTTTAGCCGTAAAATAAGTATTTCTTAACACAGGTATCAAGATTGTTTGGCTTGCAAAATGTCTGTCAAACGCAAGTTTTAAGCAAGCGTGGTATATGACCTCCAAACAAACAATTGAATCTCGCCTATCTTCGCGAAACAATAATCCAAGTATACCAAATACGAGAGACATTTCTCATAATGGTGTTATGGTGCGTTATCTGCAATTATCTTGGTTATCTTACCTATCTGGTTGTTGACCTTGTTGTCGGCCTTGTGTCTCAGCCAGTCTTCATAGCCTTGCTTGATGGCAGTCACCAGCACCACGAAGCTTAATGGAGCTATGCTTGTAAACGGTGATACGGGACTGTCTGTAAAAAAGCAAGTCTTAATTTCGAAGACTAGAAAATGTCTGTAAAAAAGCTTATCCCTTAATTTGACTAATTGGCATAAAAAGTTCGGCCTTCTATCTGGTAAGGTCTAGGTATCTTTGTGTTAAATGTTGGGTATATTCTAAAGGATCGAAATGCATTTCTTAGAGAAAATAGGCAAGACAAAAGATTTCCGTCCAAAATAACCGGTTTGAATAATTGAAACATAATAATAACATGATTGGGTTTAATACAGCTGCCACATATTCCACTATCCGCTTAGTTAATGATGATAAGTGAAAAAGAATACACATTTTCAGTCTGTAGGTGACTGTAATTTTCAATTTGAGCGTCTCATTAACTACCAAATAACTGTTACTTATTCTTGAGAAGTAATTTATAATTATTTGAGAATTCTTTTTACGAGAGAGTTCTTTAGGTTTCCTTTCAGAATATTAAGGTATTAGGTAATAATACAGATTATGATCAATCTAAAATAAGAACATTACATTTCCCTTGATATGTCTCCAATAATACATTAACAAATAGCACACCTGTGTTCCAGTAGCAGACTGTTAGTTGATAAAATGATCCTAAAAGCAAGTGGCCCTAAAATGTCAAACTCAAAGCAAAACTATATCGGACACAGTAACAATTCTCGTGATAAGATAAATAACAGTAAATACAGTACGCAACTAGGTATCTATATATTGATTAAAACGAAATTTCCCTGTGATTTTTTTACGCTAGTAGGTAAAAAAATCACCTTTAAAGTATGTCGATTCTACGATATCAATACAACAGTCATGAGTGTCAATTATACTAAACCGACGAAATAACGTTTTTTTTAGTGAAGATTTATTTTAATGATTTTGGGAAATCTGAATGATTCTTTGCCTATTCATGGCTTCAAAGATATGCTTGAGATGCAGAGAAAAAGATAAGTTCTTATAAAAGAAAAGCAGATATTGGAGAGGGGACAGAGTGATATAAATATTTCTCCTTGATTGTAGGTAGATAATGTAATAGATAGACGTATGGTCTATCTATTACATTATCTATCTAGTGTGTAGCCTGCTCATAGGGGTACAACGTTAACCATGTTTGACTGGTAAAATTTTACATATTCGGGTACCGTGACTTGCTGTTACCTTTACGAGCAAAAATAGGATTGGGAACGATAATAGACGATTCTACTGTCTATTTACAGTCGAGCACTAATAAGAGTTGTTTCTAAGAACTCCTAATGAAAAAATCTATGAAACTACCCTGATTGACTTGTGTAACAAAATTGTAGTGACCCCTTCTCGTGTATTACGAAGATTTTTGTTTTTCTTGAACTTCTTCAAAAAGGGAATTAATGTTCCCCTCGAATCACGCGATCTCGACACGAGTCAATTAATTGTATCTTAATCATTTATACACAAATTCAATTTATGATAAGATATAAGAACATGCTAAACTAATGGGCCGTACAGCCTTATTACTAGTGGCAGATAAAATAAAGTAAATTACGTCACGTAACTGAAGTCAAATGGCATATTATAGTATAGAGTCCCTCTCTTGGTTCATTCTTTGGCCGAAATATTGAAGAAAATATTAACCATTTTCTATATATAATTCCCACTTCCCAGAGATTATATAGCTAACTGACCAAAGAAACCTACCCTCTAATTAATGTTATAGAGAAATTGTACAGTACTTTGACGGGACTCGAAAGAATTCCAGGTACCGCGATCGATTTGCTACAAGCTACTGCGAAAACGCTTTATTATGCTGCTTTGAAGTAGGTTGGAAACTATTATTTAGATCTGTAGTAACTTCAATCGTAAAATCTTATACAAAATGATTTTAAAACAAAAACCTAAAATTGTTCCCAAGGTTCTTCAAACGAGACAAATCTTGGAAGCGTTCCACTTTTTTGACAGTAAAACCCTATTCGAACCTGAGAAATGCAAGATGTCGATCTATTTTGATCACAAAACAATTTGCTAATCTTGTTGGTAATTAAGTGCGCAAACTTTTATTTAATAGGGCACATAAGTTCCGTCACACCCAAGACAGTCATTGAATGAGAATTTTCATAGCGTAATTTAGGAAGAATTTTTATCATCAAATATTTTGCTTGAAGTTTAGGAGACCATGTAGGTTCAAGTCCTAGGAGGCACACCTAAACGCTAACTCTGCAAAAAGTCTAGGGCAGCCCAAGACATGCTTGACAGTCCCGCTATGGTCACGACGACAGCAAGAATTATGTCCATGTCATCATATATTATTTATTAAGAATTAATTATTCACTTATTCAACTTAGCATGTGTCACAACAAAATATAGGTCCACAAAGGTGCATACATTCCCACGTTTTTTCCCCTAACCTTTAAATATAAATTATTCAAAGCACACTTAACAACTGGAACATCTAATTTAGCCTTTGTTGTCTTTATAAGCAAATAAATGGAATATTAGAATTTGGTGAACGGGAAATTAAATATCGATAAATTATATTGGATTCTGCTAAATGGTTTTCATAGGTAATCAAGCTAATTGTGAACACGTCTATAGATAATATCTTGAGGAACTTGGAATACTTACCTATGTGATGAAAAATTTTAACTACGCCTCATCAAGATATCGTCTAGAAAGGAGATGATGATCTACAAAAAGCTATAAAGGTCATGTCCCACACCATGAAGCTCTTCGAGCGGATAGTAGACTCTCGGCTCCGGCAGGAGTGCATTGTCTCGGAGTGTCAGTATGGCTTCCGCCCTGGTCATGGAACCATGGATCCTGTTTTCGCCCTAAGGATCATGATGGAGAAATACAGGACGAAGAACACACCTCTGCATTTTCTTTTCCTGGACATGCAGAAGGCCTTCGACTGTGTTCCTCGCATGGTGATCCCGTGGGCGCTTCGGTCCAAAGGGGTGCCTGAAGTCTACGTTGACATTATCCGGGACATGTACCGCGATTCCGATTCGGTGGTTCGAACCGCTGTTGGTGACACTACACCCTTCCCTGTTACCGTTGGAGTACACCAGGGTTCTGTCCTTAGTCCGTTTCTGTTCAGCGTGATATTGGACTCATTGTCTGCAAGCATCCGAGATGCGCATGAGCAGCCCCCGTGGTTACTCATGTATGCTGATGACATCGCGCTGGCAGACGCGGACAAGGGACGGTTGGTGCAGCGTGTTAACAAGTGGAAGGAGTCACTTGAGAACGGCGGTTTGCAGCTGAATGTGGCGAAGACTGAGTACGTGGCCTGCAACACGACAGATCCCACCTCCGTCTGCATAGACGGTAACTTGGTCGAGCAGACGGACCAGGTCAGGTACTTAGGATCTGTCTTTCACGCGTCCGGTGGCATCGATTGCGACGTCAAGGCACGAATTTCGGCGGCGTGGGCCAAGTGGCGTGAGGTGTCTGGTGTCATTTGCGACCCTAAAATGCCGGTTAAACTGAAGGGACAGGTCTATAAATCCATCATTAGGCCTGTCCTTTTGTATGGTAGTGAAACGTGGCCTGTGCTTGAGCGGCACAAGCAGGAGCTGCGGGTCACGGAGATGAGAATGCTGCGCTGGATGTGTGGAGTTACGCGGAAGGACCGCGTTAGGAACTCACGCATCCGCGGCAGCCTTCATGTCCGTGACATTGCAGACAAACTGCAAGAGTGTCGCTTACGTTGGTACGGCCACGTTTTACG
>NWSH02000008.1:14032364-14082497 GCA_002382865.2 Heliothis virescens | reverse complement strand
CCCTTCCCTGTTACCGTTGGAGTACACCAGGGTTCCGTCCTTAGTCCGTTTCTGTTCAGCGTGATATTGGACTCATTGTCTGCAAGCATCCGAGATGCGCATGAGCAGCCCCCGTGGTTACTCATGTATGCTGATGACATCGCGCTGGCAGACGCGGACAAGGGACGGTTGGTGCAGCGTGTTAACAAGTGGAAGGAGTCACTTGAGAACGGCGGTTTGCAGCTGAATGTGGCGAAGACTGAGTACGTGGCCTGCAACACGACAGATCCCACCTCCGTCTGCATAGACGGTAACTTGGTCGAGCAGACGGACCAGGTCAGGTACTTAGGATCTGTCTTTCACGCGTCCGGTGGCATCGATTGCGACGTCAAGGCACGAATTTCGGCGGCGTGGGCCAAGTGGCGTGAGGTGTCTGGTGTCATTTGCGACCCTAAAATGCCGGTTAAACTGAAGGGACAGGTCTATAAATCCATCATTAGGCCTGTCCTTTTGTATGGTAGTGAAACGTGGCCTGTGCTTGAGCGGCACAAGCAGGAGCTGCGGGTCACGGAGATGAGAATGCTGCGCTGGATGTGTGGAGTTACGCGGAAGGACCGCGTTAGGAACTCACGCATCCGCGGCAGCCTTCATGTCCGTGACATTGCAGACAAACTGCAAGAGTGTCGCTTACGTTGGTACGGCCACGTTTTACGTAAACCGGCCACTTACGTAGGGAACAAATGTCTAGCCATGGCGCCTCCGCCAGGCCGGGGCAGACTGGGTAGACCCAGGAAAAGCTGGCTTGACGTCGTAAGAGGTGACATGCGTGCCAATGGAGTAACCACAAGGGATGCCGAAGATCGTGCGAAGTGGAGGAGAAGGTGTAGGAAAGCGGACCCCGGGCCCGAAAGGTTAGCAACCGGGATAACGCTCGGATGATGATGATGATGATGATCTACAAAAAGCTATAAACAGAAGTGGAATCAACATTGGAAATTTATCGTCATATTGTATCGGTGCTGCAACCCAAGACCGACCTCATAAATTCAATGAAGAACTCTTTTTGCAAGATGCGTTTTGTCGACGTTAAGCAGTTTTAAATTATTTCTTGGTAAACTCACCTATAATAACAGCAATAATAGTGACGATCAAGAAGTAGAAGTTCACCACTCTCCTGAACTGTTCCATCAAGTTCTTTGGCAAGAACATGAGCACAGAGTATTTGGAGGTCTTGATCTTATTGTGTTTCTTCTTCTTCTTGCCATCTTCTTCAGGGGAACCCACATCGATCTGCCGAGTTTCTTCTCTTGTTGACGATACTCTATTGCCCTGTAAAGAAAAAACATTTAAGTCAATCGATCACACCTACGAATGACGAATGTCCGAAGAGATATGAGGGCCTATCTGCTGACGTTGCTTACCAGCGGAGTGAATGGCGCCTTAAGATTAGGAGTAACGGGAAGTGACGAGGAAGAAGACTGAATCACACCAACCCTTACTTCCTAACACTACATATAAATGCAAGTCTGCTTGTTACATTTTCAACTATGTAGTTAAATGAAACTTGGCATGAAGATGGATTTCCTAGAGATGGAGACTAGGTACTGTTCATCTACTTGTTTTATATAATGTTAGTTTGGATGGTGATCTTACATCTCATATTTAAATTATCTGCACTTCTAAAGATATCTTTTTGGTATGGATCTGATTATATTCAGGTGTGTCGTATATACCTCACGAGATAAACGAAAATAATAATACTTTTGCAGTAGCGTAGTAAGCGCTTTTATCTTTTTGTGAACTTTTGGTACCGATTGTCACCTTTGAGTATAGGAGTTTTTGTCAGCCAGTTATTTCAGTCTAAGCACATATTGCTAATAGGCCTAGGGTCTATAGATCAAAAGTGAAGGCAAAAAGTAATCCATCCTAAATTTTAATATCACCATTGGCTTATAGTATTTTTTTCTTCGTTTAAAACAAATGAATTTTAAATAACCACTCCTAATACCAATACTTAGAATTTGTAATATAGCAATTACCTAACGGTTGACAATCCCTACTTAAGTTGTCGAAGAAAAAAATACAAGGCATGTGTTTAAATATGCATAGTACTATCAGCACCGTGGGACATTACGCAAAATGGAGTGTGAATCCAAGGTCTACATTTTTCTATAGGTCATCAATCGATAAATAGGAGTTCTGGCTTTGATATATTGGTGTTCCGTCGGGTCTTTGGCCAGGTTGTCCAATTGCCATGAAGATGTATAGAAAATTATGTTTTAAGGTAAAAGCCAACCAGCATACACTTGTGGGCAGATTCTTCGAATCTAATCGTCATTTCAATTCCGACGCACCTGCACAATAGACGTGCGAAGCACGGGTGCCGCGGGCAGCTGGCAATCATATGACAAGCAAAGTGGTGCTTGACGTCACAATACACCAACTGCTGGTGTATTATGACATAGCCTGGCAGGCACGTTTTTCAGGCAGATCATTCGAACAAATACTTTTCATAAAAAAATTGATTACCTTTCTTAAAAATGCAAAATAATTGATTATCGCTCGTGTAGATTAACCGTAATGTCTGAATTAAAACAGAATACCTATGTCCCGGTTTGTTATTGAATAAATTGATTTGCTATGTTAGAGTCAAACCGCACCGAGAGGAACTGAATTTCAGCGTAACTGCGCGACACGACGCGTCATTTTTTGGTAAATCGCACTTGAACTGCGATGACGCTTGAAAAATATAGTAAGTAGATAGCCAACCTCTGTGCAAGATGGACGACGAAATGAATGATATAATTATTATTTCTTTTTTGTGCGAGAATGGGGAAAGGATCGAGCTAAAACCGGCAGGAAAAAAGCAAAGAATATGGCTATTTCTTCAACTATTTCACTCTAAAGTACCAAGCTTTTTTTCTGGCAGTATTCTTATACATAGTTATCATGCTGCATATAAAATTATTTTTTCTTCGTTCAGCGACATCATGCTTCTAAGTATAAGTCGCGACAACGTGCGTCAATTTTGATCAGTTCTATAGTGCAGTTCCGTTGACGCTTAGTGCGTGATGTATAGTGCATAATTTCATATTTCATAAAGAATATTTTGACGCGTCGTGTCGCGCAGTTCCGCTGGCGCTTAGTGCGGTTTGACTCTTACTGTTGAAATGCAGAACGGTCTCTAATAATAATTTGAAAGTTGTTGTAAAGCTTTAGCTCTATTAGGAACATAATTAAACAATTTGATTTCTCGAGTTTCTTTTGATTATATTTGACTACTGTTTTCTCTAGTCTATGAAAAACTATTTTGAAACTGAAACTTATCGTGCTTGTATACTTAATTTAGGGCTTTATCTACGTAATCTAATAATCTAAAAATGACACATATCTTTCGTTATCTTTATCACATGTTTGTTAAACTTATATTTGAATGAATTTATTTAATACGCCATGAATGAAGTAGACATACCTACCTAGTAGTAAAAAATATATAGGCAAGATAAATAAAAATCTTAGACATCCGTCACACACACATAGCGTAAGTATCTATGTATTCATAATTTTTAATTGTAATATCTATTGCTTCCACCATATTTCTGGCAATTAAATAAAAAAAGACACATATTTTTTAAAACAAATGGATAAGAAGTTCGTATATAAAATTTTCTACGCCACAAATTTTAACAGTCATGTTTCACCGCAAGGCCCAAAAGCATGATTTGCTAATCCGGCAATTCGTCTTTACAGCGTTCTCTATGCAAATGAACATGATAACCCAATTTTGACTGACGCCTAATCCAATCGACCAAGTTTAAAAATACTAAACAAGGTATTTTAAAAAAGTTTCCAAATAAAAGGAATTTGTTTATAACAAGAGTTATCCATCCACTATGCATGCACAGGATAGCTCACATTTAGAGCAGAATTCAAACACTATTTTAGGTGGAGCACAGAACGGAATTAAAAGTTTATGATAATACAATGGACTTGAAAAAAATTAAGGGAGCATTAGCGATTGAAAATCATTAAATGGCTGGATGTAACCAAAAGGAATATCAGACGCCAAACCCATCCCAATTTCTTTCTCCCTTTATGGGCCACGGCAATTTTGTCTAAATAACCCACGGGTCAGGGGGTACAGAGGGTACAAGCGGTACAGGGGTAAAAAGTAACGGCCGAGTAGTGAACAAAACTTTAACAAGTTACTATTGCGAAATATAAGTAGAAATATTGAATAAATTACCTTCATTTGTCCATCGGATTGTAGGAAACGAACTACTATAGAAACTTTTTAATGCCTGCCATTATGTGGGCGCATCATATTGCCGGGCCACTGTTAACGTGCCATTGGACAAACGTCCAATGTCAGGATCGGCCGCCACCAGCGCACTGCTGCAGGTAATCGTGAGAAGGCTAGCATCTGACTGTAAATTAGCGCTTCCCTTGGCATTGAATGAAGATTACCGGGGTCGATATTTTCAATATGTTGTTGGTATAAAAACTTTTTTTTTAAATTGGTTTAAACTCCTTGCAGAGTTAAATGGTCTAGCGGCTAGACTCTAGCCATATGCCTTGTTCGTTCATGCCTACTGAAATATTCATATGTATTTCGGACCCCTTCTTTTGAATGTTCTAAGTAATCCTCTTAATAGTTAGGGTCAGTGCATATACACCGCAACTGGCCTATTAAATAATCAGCCGTGGTCGCTGATGGCCGCTTTAAATCGTGAACTCAATTCTTCTTTCATACCGTATTTATACGGATATAGATAGATTATAATCTACACTCACATGTTTGATAGTAAAGCCAGTTAAGATTACAATGGCATTATTTTAGTATAGTTTTCCCCAAACATTTTGTCGTCACTGAACTTTGCACGAGTAGCTGCGCAGCAACCGATTCTAGGTATCAGCAGGTGGCGAGGGCGCGGAAAGGGGTAAGTATGGACACGTGCGCGGCCTTCTGCTCGGAGTTCAGTTGCGGAAAGACTTTCAGTTTTTTAGAGAACCAGCTGATTCTCGCGGTCACCCACGTCCCGAGGAAACTTCTTCCCGTACCCGGACAAACATAGCCAATGTCACCGGGCGGGCGATTGCAGCAGTGAAAGAATGTATTAAATTGGTTCAGTGTTTCCGGGGTTTTTAGGGTACAAACAAATAAAAATGTTTCCTATATATAAGTTTAGAGAAAAGAAGACAAACCGCGTATGGCGTCAGCCGTAGGTCCAGTCTTACTTCGAGACACCACAATAGAATCTACTTAATGATTAACACAACACTTTTTGAAGGCAATCTTAATCTATTTTTTATTGTATCATATATTTTAGTTTTTAGAGCCTCCATAAATGACAAGTGAAATTATAACTGATAGAGTGCAGGATATATTTCTAAATCATGACCTGACCTACAACAATATGGATAATCTGTACCGGACGATCACAAATGCTAATGGCATAGGTGCCATCGATGCATACATCTATAATCTAGATCTATTTGTTACTTTGTATTACATCAATATTTGTTAACTTTGTTGATCAATTACAGTTTACCTACGGCCAGTGTTGTTTGTAATAGGCCTTGCAATTTTTTCGCTGACTTTCATAAAAAAAGTATTTTATCAGGTCGTAGGCCAAGCGAAATTAAGATGGTACGTGTTATGTAGGTACACACCTACGTGGTAAGAACTTGTAGGCAGAGATTTGATGAAAAACCGGATGATACAAGTTTTAAGAAAGAGATTTTCATCATTTTTTTCGCAAAGGGGAGAGCGACTTTACGTAGATGCTAGCTTTCTATGCAATTTTCGACTAATGTTGATATATTGCATTTAGGTAATGTTCCATCTTTCGAGTAAACATTTAAATTACAACGCCACTTGCCAATCTTCTATAAATCAAGCAGATAACATTAATTGGCGATTAAACAACTAAGTATTTGCACGAAAACTTTATCACAGGTATCGGCGATCGTCATACGATCAAATCATACTTTTAAAGTGTGAAGTGTGATGTAACTAATGGACTTGTGCATTACCTCCCATATTTATGAGACATGCTATTGTAACGTAGTAATACAAAGAAATCTGTTTTTCCCCGATTATTTTTTTTATTGCAATAGCTAGGTACAAATAATTAAAGAGTTCATTGCACTAACTAATTACGAAGCAGGTAGTAAGTATATAGAGACGTAAATAGTGATCCCGGAATTCGAAAATAATAACATTCTTTTTTCAAATTGTTATGCCCATTTTTACAAACAAGAAAAACGTTCGGTTAAGGAAAAGAGATGTTTATTATAAATGCGAAGTTTCAATAATAGAAGGTAAACATTTTGCTTGGAGTGTATTTCCACAAAATCGACGATTCCAATAGAAAGATTAGACAAGAAGATGGAAGAAGTAATAAGAAATAGGTTTCACGAAAATTTCCGTTTCGTGTTGTTAGTAAAGTTGTGGTTTAGCCGACAGCTTACGAAAACGACTGTCGGTGTAATTGGCACCTAGTGTGTAACATAACGGCCATTAATCTTTTCTTAAGTCTTTAATTAAATGCATTTGACATGTTAAGGCGGGGCAGAGCTTATTACTGCGTAAACACAGGGTAAAACATTTCAAGTATAATTTATGTTAGTTCCTGAAAGGATGAAACCGGACAAATCTAAAAAGTAGCGTGAAACCATTATGATTAAGCTATATCAACATTGATTTATAAGAAAATCTTTTGTAAAGAAAGGCTTTTGTAAAAAAAGAAAAAAAAGAAAGGCTTTTGTAGTACGTCAATGTATATCAATCAATAATACGTAAGTATCCCTGGTTTTTAAGAAAATATCTAAATGTACTTAAATCTTCATTAAGATCTAAAATAGGGGTAAACAGTTTCCCAATTTTACTTGTCTCTACCTGAAATGTTCCAATGAAAAATGCCATGCATATTTCCAAGCCGTTCATATTACATGGCTTCGACATTTTTCGTGTAAAGTTATGTTATAGGTGCTTACTTAATACCCGAGTCTATTTATTGAAAGGTAATCGTTTGGTTCTGAGAATTTACACTTGGTGGGAAATGTTACATGGGGCGATCTAATTACTCATACTCACTTTACCTATAATTATCGTACTTAAAGAATTTATTAAAGCCTAACTTGTAACTTTCAAGAATATTAAATATAACCAATTTTATAAAGCTAAAAAGTTTGTTTCGTTAAACGGGCGAATCTCAGAAACAACTTTGTCTAACTTTTCAGTGTTACCAGTGAAAAAAATCTTTTAAGTGTTACCTAAATAGCGCATTTATCAGCATGCCTACTTCCTTTTATACCTAGAAATAAGGTACGTTCAAGCAGCAAAAGATAAGATATTTTACGTCCGATTGATTTTCCTAAATATGTAAAATTTTATTGAGTACAGTCGTAGCTGATAATTACCAGTTACCTATTCGGAATACGCAGGTACGTAGATACGGTTTAATTAGGGATTTCCCAAGTGAATGACGTACCTATGTGCTATAAATATCTTTAAAAATAATAACATCATATTATTTTTTAATTACAGGTCATCCTCATGCCCTTATTCCAATTTAACTTGGGGCCTGCTCACGCTTTTGTCTCTCGTTATCACATAAGTAACGTTCATTTCCATATGCCATATCATATTTCACACAATCCATCCATCGTTTATATCCTTTCTATATCCATCGATAATTCAGAGCTCAGAGGATTATAATCAGCGACGTCTTGAAACCTATACGCCAAATACCAGCTCCAAAACCCCTGCCCTATCCTATAACTAGTTACACCTACAATGCCAATTTGTAGCCCATGAAAGAAACCTATGTGTATAACGGTATATGCCAGGATGTCGCCGTCGACGGAAACATCTAGGAGGACCTTATATCCATCCACATTCATGGGCCACACCTAACGCACAATATGATCCTCATTCCTCCGCACCACATTCCCATACCACTGCAGCAAGTCCACATAAATTCACCGTCGCCGGTACCAGTTTGAAGTGGAACTTTAAATATAGTATCGAGAAGAACTGTTATCGCACGAGATAATCTATTTAATGATTTTTTTGCACTCCACGACAATTTTGATATTTATCACGTAGGATTGTTTTCTTATTAATTCATTACTCAGTCGTGCTTACCTAGGTACACAGGTATTTTAATTAATAACTTTATCTGCCTCTACGTAACTAGGCACTGTATTAAATGTACAATGATTTATTTATTTGACCGTTTATCAATCGCAACATAACAATAAACATGGTAACATAATTATACTGCTTTAATCTACGTGTCGTCATTATCTGATAATATATTACTTTTGTGTATATTCCCAAGTTTTATATAGGTACAACAATTGCATATTTTTTGTAAAAGGCAATCGCTGTAATCTTGCCGAAATTAGAATGCTGAATTTCAGGGAACCTTAGGCCCAAGCTCACCAATAGCAAACGCCAGTTTTCTTAAAACAACTGTTTACCATGAATTTTCAAGTTAATTTTTGTAAGTAAACAGTTGTTAGAAAAATTGAATTTTATGTTGTCGGTGAAAATGGGCCCCCGCGTCATGTGTCCAAACAGCATGCTCGAAAATAAATATTGTGCAAGAACACTGAATCAATCTCTCTTATAAATTGGTAACTTAAATTGGCCCTTCTATTTAGGTGTCTTCCCTTATTAAAATTAATTTGTTGAATAAACGAGGCTCAGATTAAGTAACTGAATCATATTTAAAAATTCTGTTACAAAAGTCTTTTATCAAAACCACGTAGAGATCACGAGGAAAGAGGATCTACATATCTGCACAGCAGCCAAGTGCCTGTGTACTCCAATGTCCGTGCTAACGTACCCACATGCCGTATCCTGATTGGTTGAACGCCCGATTATTACATTCACAGCCTAACACACAACCAATACGGTAGCAGTAATAAATTTTACTTACATTGCAAATACAGAATAAGCACGCTATCCACGATAGAATACACACGATCACTCGCTGTACAAAATTGTATATAGATGAACCACACTGTCTCATTTTATTTACACTTGCCGCGCATTTTTATTCAAACACATACGCATATGACCGTGTTAGTGAAACTCAAATACAACAATGGATGTAAAACGGCTAAGCTGATAGCGAAAACTATCTTATCGTGTTCAATACGATATCAATAAAAGTTTGACGACATGACACCGGGTGACGTCGGGCCTAGACCTTCCAAGTTACACCTGTTATCGGTTCCGAAAACTTTATTAAAATATAGAGGACAGTAAACCTATGAGTATAGGTACGAGAACGTGAGACGACATTGAAAACTAACTAGGTTCGTTGTAGGTTAATATTAATTAGAAAAGGCATTAATATCTGACAGCTGTGATTAGTATAATTACTCACGTCGTGCTAGACAGTGTACTTGTATTTACATGTCCAACTTGGGATTGTGGACTACTTTTACAACTACTAACTTGACAGGTGATAAAGCGTTTTACCACGTTTTACTGCAATGGGTTTTCTGTTGGGTAGGTCAAAGTTCCATACTCAGGGCTAGAACAGGACCTTATTACTAAGACTTCGCGGGCCATCTATGACCAGGCTGTATCTCCTGATCCGTGATAGCTAGACAGCTGAAGTTTTTACAGTTGATAGGTTACTTTCTGTACCCGCTTTAAAAACTGTAATAAAATAAGTATTTCAGCAACAAATATGCTTTTTTGTACGGAACCCTTCGTGCGCGAGCGTGACTCGCACTTGGCCGGTGTTTTTCCATATTGCTTATAATTATCCCTCTGCCCTATACCAATTTTATTTAGGGTTGGTGCAGCATGCTTTCTTCTTCTATACGCCTCTTCTTTGGTTCTCTTACTTGGAGGGAAATCATCCTAACTTTAGACTAGAGAAGCTGTGATTTCTACCAGCAAAAATATTGTGATTTAAATAAAGGACCTTAATTTTTTTCTTCTATAGGTACCTACATATATAAATCAAAGTCCTGACTCATCAACGCTGGCCCAAACCCGTGATCCTATAAAGCTGAAATTTTGCACAGAGGTTCATTTTAAGACTCTCACACGAGATAAGGATTTCCCAAAATTCCCACGGGAACGAGAAAACGTGATTTTAAGTTTTACGCGGGTAAAGCCGCTGGCAGAAGTTAGTATACGATATTAAGAGAGACAAGTTGTTGAGTAAGGCCGAATGTTAACATATAGGTACCATTTATCGAAAATTTAAAGGTGACAAGCTAGCTACATAATTATAAAGATAATCATACCTTTCAAGTCATGAAGTTAAAACCAAGGTGAACCAGTTTCCTAACAGGAATATAGCCATCATCAGATGCGATTCGTAATTCATACCGCAACATAGAACGTATTTGAATGTCCTGAAAACACATATGTAATAAAAAAAATATACTGATGAATGTTTTTTTTTCTTAATAGCCTTTTAATTGTCCCACTGCTTAGGCCCAGGCCCAGGGCACAGGCCTCCTCTCAAATTGAGAAGGATTGCTAAGGCTGATTACACAAAAAACTAGTCTCTACTATATTTTGGTATAACAAGCTGTAATAGTAAGTACATTTGACTATACATATACAATATACAATGCTATGAATAGATATTAACAAAAAAGTATTAAAGCCTATGATGTCAGGAGAATTCAACCAGCGACAAGGGATGACAATTGGTGTTTATTTTGAACTCCAACAAGTGCAATTATAAACTTATGATAAACTAGTATTAAAAGTTGCCTATTCTTGGTCCTAAGAATGGACTGTGGGGCTATCCTATCCCTTACCTCCTAGCTATACTATTCCTGCGGGTGACGGGGCTTCCGCTCAGTTCAAGTTTGGGAAAACAGGGGGGTTACTGCGGAGCTATAAACCTCCGTGTCCTCTATGAAGCGACTGGTGTCTTCACGGCAACCTTCTGCTATTAAAGATAGATGCCTGCTTGACCGCTATGTGCATACAAAGTAACCGTTGGTGACATTTGTAGTTTTGATACTTGCAGTTTAAATACTATTTTTATAATAGGTGGCGCTGACAGTTTGTATTGATGTTAGATCTACTTGTTGTTATGATCTGACCAGGTGGCATTGAGTTACATACACCTGGTAGATGGTGTTTTAAATAACATCATAACCCATACTCCAAGGGTAAATTGAGCCTTATCAATGGTGTAATAAGGCTCAAAAAGGTTACAATAATGTTCTTGGATTTATTCCTGAATTCTGCCAGCAATGTCTCAGTGTGACAAGGATGTACAATGAAGTATGGTCGCTGGAATATTGGATGTTCTTGCTGTGTTATTACTGAGTAGAAATCTTTTTGGTTAATCCTGGAAATAGAGAAAAAAAACATGATTAAATATTGTGTGATGTGCAGATGCTACTCTACGAAACTGTAAATGTCAGAGAGGGACAGAGCAATGATATATGTCTTTAAGAAGTTTACTTATTATTTTACATAACAAGCTATGTTTAGCAAAATGCAGTACTATAGTATTATAACATAAACTGGCTACTTACTCTATAAAAGACATTTTCCTAACATCTTCCAAAGTGATCAACATGCCAGAAGAGTTCCATACATTGAAACTGAACGAAGGAACTCCATAACTCAAATTGTAGAATATCACAAATTCAACTTTTAACAACTGTCCGATATTTTCATCCTGACAATGAATAAATGTCTTCTTCTCTATGTATGTCTCAAGAACATCCTTTTTGTTTTCTTTTAACATCCACCCATCACCAAGTTTCTCACATTTTCTTACAAATTCTTTGGCTGCCTCAAAGAATTCTTCAAAAGTTATTGTTGTAGCGTTCATTGCTGTGGTATAAGGGAAAAGTAATTCTTACTCAGCATCTCATGTATTAAGTTTCTTTAACAGTTTTAGTTAGCTTTGACGAGTATATTTACAATTTTCTGACCTGAAAAGTGATTGTTTACAAAATGCGTTGACATTTTATGTCATAAAGTCATAATAATTCCTGTTGTCATTTTCTATTCAAATTGCCAGTCTACTCAATTAAAAAATATTATAAAATATTAAAAAGAGGCTCATGCACTCGAAACGCAAGCGCAAATTACTATTAATATCTTAAAAATCTTGCTATAAAATTACACGTACGTTACAGTTAGCTTGAGATTATTTTATAAAAGATCTGAGGATGAAAACGCGGTAACCACAATCAAATCAACCAATGAGAAATATACCAAAACGCATTCGTATTTTTACATCCATCTGTCATTTGTCAGTAAAATTGACAATATCGTCAACTCGTCTTTTTGAGTTTGACGTTTAGCTTTATCCAGCAGTGCACAGTGATTTCATTGTTTCCCTTTTAAAACAATAATAAGAAATCGAAGAATTACCAAATCTTATCAGTAAACTGATAAAAGTTATTAAACAACTCATTTGGAGCCGTTGGCGACCCAAACTTGGCTGTTTTTATTCAGTCCCTCTCATACTTGCGTCGACTCGTGACTTGTTGGGCCAGTTCGAGAAATTACGGATAATTGTCTTTGTAAGTACAACAGGCCCTAACCGACCTGTGACGAAATAGCTAGAAACCTATTCTATACATTGTCTTACAGTTATAAAATTGACATACATGTGGAGGAAAAAAATGCATACTAATTACTTACATAAATTCTTCTAGATTCTAGAATCTCAATGAATTTCTTTATTTCGAAAAAATACCAAAGAAAATACATAAAAGGAATGAATCACTAATCAACAAATCATATTTGTAGGGAATAAAAAATCCAGTAGCTAAATAGAAAAAAATAAAAATGGTAACTTCATTCTTAATTTGAAAAATATGTATTTGATTCCAGATTAAAAACAGTAACAAACCATGGACAAATTGAAGAACAACTGGTTCACAGAAACATGTGAGATGTGGCCCGGTGGCACCTTCTCCATTGAAGTGAAAGAGGTCCTGCACTCAGAAAAGTCTCAATATCAGGACATAAATGTGTTTGACACTACTAGCTTTGGCAAAGTTTTGGTCTTAGATGGTATTATTCAGTGTACTGAGAAGGATGAATTTTCATATCAGGTATGAATAAATTGTAATATAATTTACAAGTGTCATGACCAGTTTTAATGCACTCAAAAATTTTATTTAGCAAATATCTAACCCATAACTAATGAAACTGGCCCTATTAGAGTTTCTACCCTATTAAAATAAAAAAAAAACCTGAAGTATAATCAACCCTATGATCTAAGCAACAAGGTTCAAAATACATTGAAACATGTTTCTTTCAGGAGATGATCTCTTTCCTGCCCCTGTGTTGTCACAAGAACCCTGAGAAAGTGCTGATAGTTGGTGGAGGTGACGGTGGTGTTGCTCGAGAAGTGGCCAAACATCCTAAAGTTAAGGAAATTGTACAGGTAAGGACCTTCATTACTGTTTATTTATTATAGTTCCACCAGCGGTTTCACTCGGCGCACCCGGATAAAAAGTAGCCTATAACCTACCCTGATAAATGGGCTATCTAACACTGAAAGAATTTTTCAAATCGGACCAGTAGTTACTGAGATTAGCGCATTCAAACAAACAAACAAACTCTTCAACTTATAATATTAGTATAGATGTAGTCTACCTACTGTGGTGTAAAGGCCTTTTCTCATATAGAGAAGGCATTCAAACTCAAAAGCGTTTATTCAAATTAAGCTGATATAGCACTTTTCAAACATTATAAACAGCCCTCAAATTGCCCCACAACACAAACCACTTTGTTATGTGTTTTGCTGAGAAAAAGAGGTCGTGCAACACAATATCTGTCAGTTAGGTTTGAAGAACCATATTTATACAAAACACACAGTCAGTTTAAGATTGACTTGTAAAGTATGTTCGAAAATGTGACAATTATGCTTATCAGGTTTTGAAACTTAATGTCCTGTCCATAAAGTCTAATCTCTTGTCCACCACAAAGAATTGTTAAAAGTAAATAAAAATCCTAATCCTTACTAATATTATAAATCGGAAAGTGAGTTTGTTTGTTTCTTCCGCTTTCACGCCGTAACTACTGAACCGATTGCTTTGAAATTTTGCAGACGTAAAGTTAGAAGTCCGGATTAAATAATAGGGTACTTTTTATCCCGAAAAAAATAGATATTCCCGAGGGAAAACAAAAATATTGTTTGCTTGATGGATGGATTGTAGATGGCGCTGTGTGTCGNCTACTGAACCGATTGCTTTGAAATTTTGCAGACGTAAAGTTAGAAGTCCGGATTAAATAATAGGGTACTTTTTATCCCGAAAAAAATAGATATTCCCGAGGGAAAACAAAAATATTGTTTGCTTGATGGATGGATTGTAGATGGCGCTGTGTGCGAATTCCACGCGGGCGAAGCCGCGGGCGAAAAGCTAGTGGACTATAAGTCACAAAGAAGTATTCAGGTCTAGAGTTTGTATTCACATTCACACATTTATTGAGAGAAGACTGAGAGTGTTTATAACTATGTAACAATAGTTGAATGACTTTGTTCAGTTTGTTATTCAAAGTTAAAGCTGGTAGCATGTAGGTACTGGTACTGGCAGACTAGCATTTATGTATGGATGTATGTTTGTTTGTTACTCATTCACGTAAAAACTACTGGACGGATTTTGATGAAACTTGGCAGTACTATAGCTTATATATCAGAATAACATATAAGCTACTTTTTATCCGGGTACGGGAAGTAGTTCCCTCGGGAAGCGGGTGAAACCGCTGGCGGAAGCTAGTTCTTGATAAATGGTTTTAAAAAAATGTAGATTCCAGTACGATAAATATTTATGTAAATAAATATACTTTGTTAGAAAGTATTTGTTGATGATTTATTAGTTCTAATCATGTAAACTAATGATGGTCAACAAATTAACCATCATTACTATACCAGTAATTATTTAAACTATCTTTAAAACAAACGTAACATTAGTCAAGGCGTCGAGACAATACGGAATTGATAACGAAACAAACTATAACCTTCTTATCAGTGCCCATGCCCATATAGTATTATCTACAGTTATTTAATATTGTGTGATAAGAACGTGTCAGACCTAATGTTGAGGGTAGTCGTGTATCAGGGCCGTACTTAATAATATTTAGCTGCTTTTCTCATTTCAAAAGCATGTTCTCGAAATCTGCTAAACATCGCCCCCCTAAATCCACCACGTGCTGAG
Organism: Heliothis virescens; assembly: GCA_002382865.2. NCBI lineage: Eukaryota > Metazoa > Arthropoda > Insecta > Lepidoptera > Noctuidae > Heliothis > Heliothis virescens. The sequence continues at coordinate 14,067,332 of NWSH02000008.1, read as the reverse complement.
AATAAGAATTGATGCAATAAATAAACACCAAATCTATTATATAAACAAAAATTATATAAACAAAAAACACCTCTATTTTTTCTGGTCATCGCAATCACGCCTGAACGGCTAGATCGATTCCAATGATTATTTTCTTGGCGTGTTCGTTGTTGCCAGGAAAAGGTTCAAAAAATACTATCGGGACGCGGGTGAAACCGCGGGAACCATATAGCATTGAATAGAATCTCTTAAAACCTGAAGAGAAATATACAAATAATGTCGACAGAAGACACAATGTCAAATTCTATTACAGACCTCTTATCGCTCTTACTAATGATAACATTTGAACTGTCTTCCTGCCTCTTTAATAGGGGCCTAAGTCTTAAACTCATCTGTTCACATTCTAGGTAGAAATCGACGAGAAAGTCATCGAAGTATCGAAAAAGTACCTCCCATTCATGGCAGTTGGTTTCGAAAGCCCGAAGCTGACACTCCACGTTGGCGACGGGTTTGAGTTCATGAAGAACCACAGCCAAGAGTTTGACGTCATCATCACGGACAGCAGCGACCCTGTTGGACCAGCCATTAATTTGTTCCAAGAGAACTATTTCGCGCTAATGAAGAGCGCGCTCAAACCTCACGGTATTGTATGCTCTCAGGCAGGAACCGTATGGAATGATGTAGAACTAGTCTCGAATACATTGAATATCTGTAGGAATCAGTTCCTTAGCGCCGCGTACGCGTACGCCTCAGTTCCCACGTACCCGTCCGGACAGATAGGGTTCGTCATCGGGTCATTAGACAAAGATGTCGCCTTCGATAAGCCCCAACTCGTTTTCTCTGATGAAGACATAAAATCCATGAAGTTAAGATACTATAGCAGCGATGTCCATAAAGCCGCGTTTGTGCTCCCTACATTTGTGAAACAATATTTGGGTTGATACGACTTTTTATAAATTGTACTTAAATGTGCATTTATTTTAGTTCGTAAGAGTCTTTCTCGATAGGTTGTATCGAATCAATAAATCGTCCGTAAATTAAATTTGGTATCTGGTTTTTAATTCCTGATATATACTGTTAGGAGTTGGGTAGCTTATTCTCTATACATGTACCTAAATATAATAAAAAACATGATCTAGAATCAATTCTTCATTACATAAATTATAGCAATAAAATCGATATATTAGAAAGAAATACTTGTTTTGTGATTGTATGTACCTAACTTTATATTCACCTTGTCTCTTATGTCAAGTCCGCATTTTTTAGCTCGAATTACCAATTCGGTTTCGAAATCGCTACAAAGCATAATGTAAATGTACTAATAACACAAATAACTGAATCAGCGGCCTTTATGAATATGATATTTTTCTACTATTGTTACTCAATTGAAAATTATATTAGTATTTAAGTGTTATTTGTCTATAAATATAGATTATTTACATATAATACTCGGCTCGAACTGAAATGATCATTCCTTTAAATTCCTTATGAATATTTATAATGTTTTCTAGTCCTAGTATTGTATGAGGTAACTTATACTTGTATACATTGGCTAGACTTGGACCGTGTTAGTGTTGGCTTAAAATTTATTTGTCGATAAAATAAAATAAGTTTTGGGTTCAACTTATGACCAATAAACGGTATGAAAAATCCGGTGTTGAGGGGATGCGTGCATGAATCTATTATAGAATATTTTAAATAAACTACATTTAATTAAATGTACTCATTTTACATAGCATTCCATATGAACTTGCTCATTCAACAATGTGATAATGATTAATAAAGAAATCGTCATAAATATTTTTGTACAATGTTTTTGTATATTTTTTATAGATGTTAAATCAGGGACAATAAAATGTATTTTTTATTAACTAAATCTTTTATTNTCTTGATAAATGGTTTTAAAAAAATGTAGATTCCAGTACGATAAATATTTATGTAAATAAATATACTTTGTTAGAAAGTATTTGTTGATGATTTATTAGTTCTAATCATGTAAACTAATGATGGTCAACAAATTAACCATCATTACTATACCAGTAATTATTTAAACTATCTTTAAAACAAACGTAACATTAGTCAAGGCGTCGAGACAATACGGAATTGATAACGAAACAAACTATAACCTTCTTATCAGTGCCCATGCCCATATAGTATTATCTACAGTTATTTAATATTGTGTGATAAGAACGTGTCAGACCTAATGTTGAGGGTAGTCGTGTATCAGGGCCGTACTTAATAATATTTAGCTGCTTTTCTCATTTCAAAAGCATGTTCTCGAAATCTGCTAAACATCGCCCCCCTAAATCCACCACGTGCTGAGAATAAGAATTGATGCAATAAATAAACACCAAATCTATTATATAAACAAAAATTATATAAACAAAAAACACCTCTATTTTTTCTGGTCATCGCAATCACGCCTGAACGGCTAGATCGATTCCAATGATTATTTTCTTGGCGTGTTCGTTGTTGCCAGGAAAAGGTTCAAAAAATACTATCGGGACGCGGGTGAAACCGCGGGAACCATATAGCATTGAATAGAATCTCTTAAAACCTGAAGAGAAATATACAAATAATGTCGACAGAAGACACAATGTCAAATTCTATTACAGACCTCTTATCGCTCTTACTAATGATAACATTTGAACTGTCTTCCTGCCTCTTTAATAGGGGCCTAAGTCTTAAACTCATCTGTTCACATTCTAGGTAGAAATCGACGAGAAAGTCATCGAAGTATCGAAAAAGTACCTCCCATTCATGGCAGTTGGTTTCGAAAGCCCGAAGCTGACACTCCACGTTGGCGACGGGTTTGAGTTCATGAAGAACCACAGCCAAGAGTTTGACGTCATCATCACGGACAGCAGCGACCCTGTTGGACCAGCCATTAATTTGTTCCAAGAGAACTATTTCGCGCTAATGAAGAGCGCGCTCAAACCTCACGGTATTGTATGCTCTCAGGCAGGAACCGTATGGAATGATGTAGAACTAGTCTCGAATACATTGAATATCTGTAGGAATCAGTTCCTTAGCGCCGCGTACGCGTACGCCTCAGTTCCCACGTACCCGTCCGGACAGATAGGGTTCGTCATCGGGTCATTAGACAAAGATGTCGCCTTCGATAAGCCCCAACTCGTTTTCTCTGATGAAGACATAAAATCCATGAAGTTAAGATACTATAGCAGCGATGTCCATAAAGCCGCGTTTGTGCTCCCTACATTTGTGAAACAATATTTGGGTTGATACGACTTTTTATAAATTGTACTTAAATGTGCATTTATTTTAGTTCGTAAGAGTCTTTCTCGATAGGTTGTATCGAATCAATAAATCGTCCGTAAATTAAATTTGGTATCTGGTTTTTAATTCCTGATATATACTGTTAGGAGTTGGGTAGCTTATTCTCTATACATGTACCTAAATATAATAAAAAACATGATCTAGAATCAATTCTTCATTACATAAATTATAGCAATAAAATCGATATATTAGAAAGAAATACTTGTTTTGTGATTGTATGTACCTAACTTTATATTCACCTTGTCTCTTATGTCAAGTCCGCATTTTTTAGCTCGAATTACCAATTCGGTTTCGAAATCGCTACAAAGCATAATGTAAATGTACTAATAACACAAATAACTGAATCAGCGGCCTTTATGAATATGATATTTTTCTACTATTGTTACTCAATTGAAAATTATATTAGTATTTAAGTGTTATTTGTCTATAAATATAGATTATTTACATATAATACTCGGCTCGAACTGAAATGATCATTCCTTTAAATTCCTTATGAATATTTATAATGTTTTCTAGTCCTAGTATTGTATGAGGTAACTTATACTTGTATACATTGGCTAGACTTGGACCGTGTTAGTGTTGGCTTAAAATTTATTTGTCGATAAAATAAAATAAGTTTTGGGTTCAACTTATGACCAATAAACGGTATGAAAAATCCGGTGTTGAGGGGATGCGTGCATGAATCTATTATAGAATATTTTAAATAAACTACATTTAATTAAATGTACTCATTTTACATAGCATTCCATATGAACTTGCTCATTCAACAATGTGATAATGATTAATAAAGAAATCGTCATAAATATTTTTGTACAATGTTTTTGTATATTTTTTATAGATGTTAAATCAGGGACAATAAAATGTATTTTTTATTAACTAAATCTTTTATTTTGCTATGAAACGCCTTACTTTATTTGCTAACTATACTCCATTTATTTGAGTAGTTTAAAGAGATAACAATCTTGATAAGTATTTTCATTTAAAATGCAGCCAAAAATCAATGTAAATACACAATACAGTAATAACAATTACCTAGTCAATTGAATAATTATTTTAAGCAGTAGTTTATTTCTTTAATACGTATGTATTCGGGTAAAAAGTTTTATCAAGACCTAGTCATGTTTAAGTTTGTCCATAGTTTTTCTCGAACAGCAACAACACTTAACAAAAATAAAAATAGGGAAAACAATTCCTAATAAAACTACATACTCTATAGAATAAAAGAACAGGAGTTCTGGCTTAGTCAAGAGACGGCTGTGTGAAGACATGTTGAGGTGTCCGTACCGGGCCGCGCGTTCTATGTAGTGCACGGCTGTGTCCATCGGTGACGCGGGCCGCTCCCGCCATAGACTGCTGAAGGCTTTGGCCCGAGCCCGCATTCTGAAACACATATTTATTAAACTGTAGTAATAAAAATACAGAAATTCGATCAAGACGTAATAAAATAAACCGATATTACAAAAAGCAGAGATTACGGAGCTAGACTTAATTTGCAAGTCGGGGATCCCTAGACTTTCCTGGAGAACTAATACAGAAAAACTAAACCTAAAGCAAAAAATGCAAGATAGCAAAGCTTTCAAATAAGAAGTCTACCACGCGCTATAATTACCTACTTAGGACTGTAAAGATGGATCACATTTCTACAAATACATAGATACTCATACGTACTCAGGCGACAAAACCTTGACGATGGCCTCATACAGGCTCTCTTCGTCGAGATCATGAATCGCCAACATCTCGGCTATTCCCGCCCGTTTAGCGTAAGCAGCGTTCCCTGGCTGGTCACCCAGGACTGGTACCACTACCAACGGTACTCCTGCTGCCACTGCCTCTGTCAGGCTTAGGAGACCCCCTTGTGTTATGAAGGCCACACAGTTCGGGTGATCTGGAAAAGGCCATGATGAAATTAGGTAAAGGTAGGTACTAGGTAAAGCCCGTAGATTAATTTGTGCTAGTTGCTGATGCGTGACCTACCCGTTCATGCACAGTAAGTCTGATAAATGTGCGGTCCTTTGGCTCTAGACCTCGTCCTTAAAAAAATTAAGATAAGGGTTCTGTGTACACATAGGAAAATAGGTCAATGTGGTAGATGAGATAAGTGTCGAGTATATGAGCGGACGATTCAAAGATGGTGCAGGAATTCAAGTTCGAAATATATGTAGTAACTGAATCAGTTTTCAGCGGCAATAATCGTTCTATGGACGTCGGAAAATAAACACAGATTTTAGGGCCACTAAAGACTATAGCCAGTCAAGCAAGAACAATTTTATATTTTTATAATAATACTTAAGTCTGATTATGGTTTCCATGTAAAAGCCGAGTCTTAACAAAAGAAAAACCTGCACCAATTTATTTTATGACACAATTCACCTATTTACATTAACTCACGGTCACTTCAGAATGTTAGATGCATAGCATAGTAAAATAAGCGTGAATTGAATGGGTTTTAAACAATTTCTGTGTTCTTTGTTTCTTTAATACTTAATAAGCCACCTTTTTGTTTGATAGCTATTTTGAGACAAAAGTAACCGGAGTAGCAGAGTACAAAAATATACTTACGAAGTAAATCATACTGAGGCAACCATTTACGTACGAGAACATTTTCTGACAACCCTACGATGTCTTCCGTTTCCCATTTCCAAATTACGCGTTGCGGTAAGCGCGCGAAAACTTTCAATATGGCGTCCAAATGTTTTGGCGGCAAAGTTGATCCCCTAATTAGAGATCCAAAGCTGAAGAGAATAACTCCGTGCTTCGATTCAGACACCCATTGCTCGATATCCTGGAAACCATAATAACGTTACTATGTAACCATTTGTTTAGGTACTTACTAAATTACTACTCGTTTTTTGCCACGTTCTATATGTTCGCTATAAGTTCAAAAATCGCTAAAAAGCAATTTCTTAGGGTTGCTACACACATAATTGACCCGAAGCAACGAAGCACCTATTCGATTTCATCGCCCAGATGTGCTGAGACATACTCCCCCTAGGAGTCGATATGTATAGAAATAGAATAGGTACGTATCTACGTAAGTAAGTACCTATTTATATTACAAGTTAAAACGGAACGCTTTTAAACAGTAGATACTGGGTACCTACCTATATTACAAAGTGTAAGTAAGTAAATGTTACACACAAAGTTGCTTTACCTCAGGTAATGGTTGGACAGTTTTGTTGTGGAGGTGAATACCTCCCACTTCGACCATGGACGGCGGCAGCGCCCTCACTCCGTTCAAACTGGGATGAGTGTTTACAAGCACAGCACTAGCGTTCTTTGCTATCTCTTCTAGCGGAGGCAACTTACGACCAAGTCTCGCTTCTACAACACTCTGCTCATTCCTAGTTATGTATGTATGCCATAATATGTAGAAATGCACATTAAGAGAGTTCTCGAGTTTCTCGAGGAACGTCATCTCATCGGTAAAGGGCAGCAACATGGATGGAAATATTGCGGGGTTACCGTCAGCCCCGACCCTTGCCGGCGTCCAGGGCATCAGGGCACACGACATCAAACCGACCGAAGGTGCTCCATAATTGTGAACTATACCCATCATACAGTCCGTTTGAAAGTGTTCGGTCAATACCACATCATAAGCACCTTCAGCATCAACAAATTCTTTAAAAACATCTGAATATAACACCTTCTCACAAAGTTGGAGATTCAAGTCCATAACATTTGCCACTAGATTGTACGGAGTGGAAAATTTTCTAGCGAAAAAAGAGGGGTCGTCAAAGTTTTGTAAATTCACTACTTCTACGTTTAATGGAGCTAGTCCTACTAAGCTGACATCGCGACGGTTCTTAATAGGCTTCGCTGACGGGAAGAAGGAAACCACAGTCACCTCATGACCACGGCTGGCTAACTCGTTCAACACTGGTTCAAACACCATGTGGTGGCTCTTCCCGGGATAGGGAAGCAGTGCCAATATTTTATACCCTTGAGAAGCACCCGCGAATAACATAAACACTATGGGAAGTAACATCGTGTGCCGATTTCACACACGTCCATGCGTAAAGATCGCCGGTGGCTCACTGCAGTTAAGAAAATGCATAGGTTTGTAACTATATGAAATTGTGCATCTCCACACATCTATTATTGGATAGCCAAGAGTGGAACGACAAAAGATAATAAACACACTACGATAGTAACTACTCATGTACCTCCTTTCCTCCTTTTGGTGGATGTCTGTAGTTGTAGCGTTAATCGTCATATAGATACGTGTAAGTGATAGGAATTTGACCGTAATAAACTAATGTTTGTTTGTAAGTTTGGTGATAATTTTGGCTTTATACATTTCTACTCTTTGAAACTGCGCCTAAACTCATTATCTATCGGGCAAACAAGGAGATTTTTCTAGTATTACAAAACGTAAATCTAAAGAATGCATTGCATTCGGTCAGTTACCAAATGTAAGCTTGTCGTTGCCCAAAGACTGTACACGTATGGCCCTTTAGCCAAGTGGCCTAGAGAAACATGCAAGCATTATGCACATTTTTAACACGTGGCATATTTATAAGCCAATAAAACGGGTTCGAACATGAGGCCTCATTTCATACGGCCTATACATATAGATCTAAGACAGGGGTTACACGATCAGTCTGGCGTCATTCTGGCATCAGTCTCAGACTGACGGACAAAAAACATGGTACATTTTGGACCATCAGTCCGTCAATCAACCGGTTACACGATCATTCTCCCATCGTTCTGAACCAGACTGATGGAATGGACTGACGCCAGACTGATCGTATAACCCCTGTCTAAGATAGCCCTATATTCGAATAAAACTATGAAATAAAAGCCAAATATGTAACATAACAATAATCTGTATATTTCAATCACTATTAGCGGTTTCTTCTCTCTTTAACTTCCGTTGTTGTTCGGCCTCATGAATCGCTGAGAATACGGCGCCTGCTTTCACCTTTTTCAATATCCTTTTGTCGTGGAATGGGTGCACGTGAGCCGATATCCTGTAAAATAAGAATTAATGATAAATACAGTTGACCATAAGTTATGTAAATAAATCTTTACATCGCTAAAGAAGTCGGTGTCACGATTTTCTGTTTATTTTGCAATCGACTTCCGAGTGCGATGTAAAGATTTCTATTCCACTAACAAAAGCGATTTCATCATCTTATAAGCCAATTGCCGCCGACTGCTGAACATGCTGCTGAGCATCTCCCAACAAACTCCAAAACAAAAGCGACTTGTTTTTCTTTTATTTTTTACTTTTCGGTGTCTTGAACAGATAAGAACCTCCTTCTTTTCTAGAAGTCGGTTAAAAATCATCGGCGATCTATCGCATTGGCAAATGATAATTTATTTTTCAACTAACAACTGTTTGCCACTTCGCGAACCCAATGAAAGTAGCCATTAGCTTTAATCGACAAAAGAAAAAAAAACATATTGATGTCAAAATGTGAAACAGCATGCATGGGGTTTCATCTGTAGGTCCTTTTAATTACGTGCTGGCTGTGGTGTTAAAATCTTATATCTTAAGTTCTAATTTTATAAACCTCACCTTTGTACAACAACATCGTCTTTAGTAAACACATGCGCGGGACATTTAACGTTGTTGAGATAGTCGACGCACCGCCATTGACGCGTGTTGTTCCTATTCGTATGCTTCAGATAGTACACGTAGCGGTTCAGAATCATCTGGAGCGAGCCCTGGTTCGATACTGTGAACTGCATCACACTGAGATCTGAAAATAAGATGTCTCATGTTAAAAAAAGTCTCGACGAATTGAGAACCGCCTCCTTTTGTTGAAGATGGGTAATAGAAGGATACAAGAAGATTTTGTGGGTCATTTGGCAATAATGACGAGGATTGAATTGCAGTTTTAGCTAATGGAGATAAAAAGAATAGCAGCAAGCTTTCCATAAAAATCATTCTATCTACATGCACATAGAAATCTTAGAGGAGAACCCGCTATTGGATTGACGACGACTGTGGGGCAGCGAATATGCTTGTGCGCCAAGGCCCTAAGCTATCCCTTTGAATATTTTTATGGCTTTGTTGAAGTGTTGATGTTTGTGGCTCTTTCAGGCGCATACAAGCTTCTTTTTGTACATGTTTGGGTGCAGTTATTTCATGAAAAAAGTGAAACAGTGGGGAACACCTAGTACCTACCTACATACTAAGAAACAACTAGAAAAGATTACTTACTAGGTTGGTCACCGTTTTTACTGTCCGTCTTATCTGGCAACATTCTGATTTCTTGCGAATTATTTTCTTCTTCATCTTGGTAATCTTCATATGTATCGTCATTCATTGATTCTGTATTTAATATCTTTGGGCCTTCAACCTCACTGAAATATCAAAATAATTAAATTGTTTTCTATCATTTGTAAGTGTATGTGAATTGGCTATAGATAGATACAGCTATGGGCCATTGCATAGGACACCTACCAAATTAGCCAAAATGCTTACTAGACAGTAGCGTAGCTACGAAGGGGCTAGGCGGGGCAGTGCCCCGGGGCCCCCAAGCTCAGGGGGCTTGGATCATTACCAGGAAATGACGATCACACTGTACTTTTCAAAGTTACTCTCATTTTTACAAAAAATAAAGACAGTTTGCGACCCGACTTTGCAAACATCTCAGAAAACTAAAAAAAAAGCTCGCTCTTTTCGCGCATGTACATGTCCCTTTCCTTTTTTCCTTTAAGGGGCCCCATTTTTCTATTTGCCCCGGGGCCCCCAATTACCTAGCTACGCCTCTGTTCTAGAGCCAAATTATGAGTCTCAAAAGAATACCAATACATTTCTATGGTTGGCTAATTTGCATAACAAAAACNGTTCTGAACCAGACTGATGGAATGGACTGACGCCAGACTGATCGTATAACCCCTGTCTAAGATAGCCCTATATTCGAATAAAACTATGAAATAAAAGCCAAATATGTAACATAACAATAATCTGTATATTTCAATCACTATTAGCGGTTTCTTCTCTCTTTAACTTCCGTTGTTGTTCGGCCTCATGAATCGCTGAGAATACGGCGCCTGCTTTCACCTTTTTCAATATCCTTTTGTCGTGGAATGGGTGCACGTGAGCCGATATCCTGTAAAATAAGAATTAATGATAAATACAGTTGACCATAAGTTATGTAAATAAATCTTTACATCGCTAAAGAAGTCGGTGTCACGATTTTCTGTTTATTTTGCAATCGACTTCCGAGTGCGATGTAAAGATTTCTATTCCACTAACAAAAGCGATTTCATCATCTTATAAGCCAATTGCCGCCGACTGCTGAACATGCTGCTGAGCATCTCCCAACAAACTCCAAAACAAAAGCGACTTGTTTTTCTTTTATTTTTTACTTTTCGGTGTCTTGAACAGATAAGAACCTCCTTCTTTTCTAGAAGTCGGTTAAAAATCATCGGCGATCTATCGCATTGGCAAATGATAATTTATTTTTCAACTAACAACTGTTTGCCACTTCGCGAACCCAATGAAAGTAGCCATTAGCTTTAATCGACAAAAGAAAAAAAAACATATTGATGTCAAAATGTGAAACAGCATGCATGGGGTTTCATCTGTAGGTCCTTTTAATTACGTGCTGGCTGTGGTGTTAAAATCTTATATCTTAAGTTCTAATTTTATAAACCTCACCTTTGTACAACAACATCGTCTTTAGTAAACACATGCGCGGGACATTTAACGTTGTTGAGATAGTCGACGCACCGCCATTGACGCGTGTTGTTCCTATTCGTATGCTTCAGATAGTACACGTAGCGGTTCAGAATCATCTGGAGCGAGCCCTGGTTCGATACTGTGAACTGCATCACACTGAGATCTGAAAATAAGATGTCTCATGTTAAAAAAAGTCTCGACGAATTGAGAACCGCCTCCTTTTGTTGAAGATGGGTAATAGAAGGATACAAGAAGATTTTGTGGGTCATTTGGCAATAATGACGAGGATTGAATTGCAGTTTTAGCTAATGGAGATAAAAAGAATAGCAGCAAGCTTTCCATAAAAATCATTCTATCTACATGCACATAGAAATCTTAGAGGAGAACCCGCTATTGGATTGACGACGACTGTGGGGCAGCGAATATGCTTGTGCGCCAAGGCCCTAAGCTATCCCTTTGAATATTTTTATGGCTTTGTTGAAGTGTTGATGTTTGTGGCTCTTTCAGGCGCATACAAGCTTCTTTTTGTACATGTTTGGGTGCAGTTATTTCATGAAAAAAGTGAAACAGTGGGGAACACCTAGTACCTACCTACATACTAAGAAACAACTAGAAAAGATTACTTACTAGGTTGGTCACCGTTTTTACTGTCCGTCTTATCTGGCAACATTCTGATTTCTTGCGAATTATTTTCTTCTTCATCTTGGTAATCTTCATATGTATCGTCATTCATTGATTCTGTATTTAATATCTTTGGGCCTTCAACCTCACTGAAATATCAAAATAATTAAATTGTTTTCTATCATTTGTAAGTGTATGTGAATTGGCTATAGATAGATACAGCTATGGGCCATTGCATAGGACACCTACCAAATTAGCCAAAATGCTTACTAGACAGTAGCGTAGCTACGAAGGGGCTAGGCGGGGCAGTGCCCCGGGGCCCCCAAGCTCAGGGGGCTTGGATCATTACCAGGAAATGACGATCACACTGTACTTTTCAAAGTTACTCTCATTTTTACAAAAAATAAAGACAGTTTGCGACCCGACTTTGCAAACATCTCAGAAAACTAAAAAAAAAGCTCGCTCTTTTCGCGCATGTACATGTCCCTTTCCTTTTTTCCTTTAAGGGGCCCCATTTTTCTATTTGCCCCGGGGCCCCCAATTACCTAGCTACGCCTCTGTTCTAGAGCCAAATTATGAGTCTCAAAAGAATACCAATACATTTCTATGGTTGGCTAATTTGCATAACAAAAACCTCTCCTCATTAATTTTCCTTTTGAAAATAACTACTTACACAATAATATTGTTCATGGTCATGTTGTATTTGGGATCTTCGTCATTGTCTTTGGCATCGGTCACTTCAAAATAACTGATCTCCTCATCAAGGCTCTCCATGTTGCAGTCTGTTTCATTATCATTGTAAGCTATCTGTTGGTTTGTGGTCACTGTTTCACTTATTTTCTGAAAAATATATAATGATACATTAATATTTTATGCTGTGTTATGTGGAAACTGATATTTTGGGTATATTCGCATCATAGACTAAAACAATTAACTAGCTTATAGGTTAATGCTTAGTTCTGATAAAAGAAACAATTTGTTTAACAATAAAGTTGTTACGGTAAAGTCAGAAGCCAGAAAGTCTGACAACCATTCCTACTAATGGGTATCGGGTTGCCAGGGTAACTGGGTTGTGGAGGTCAAACAATCAATGTCAGCTGCATTCAGTTAGACTGGAAGCCGACCCCAACATAGTTGGAAAAAGGATAGGCAAATGATGTTTTCTTGTTTCAACTTATATTACAATGTGTTAGAAGTATAAATTAAGATTTTAAAAACTTTACAAAAAAACAAAAGCGACTTCACAAAAAAACACTGAAAGGGATAAAATAAAACTTTTCGCTTTTTTTTTTTTTTTTTTGATATCTGCAATCAGTCGTCAGACTATAATCAGATGTGTTGAGGAATATGGTATTATATAGAGCAGTAGGCCACTGCCTCACTGTCTAATTAAAGCACGTGGTTTCTTTTAAGCCTTTGGCATTGTCTAAGAGTCTTGAAGCGAGAGGATTGGGATGATTGGTAAGACGTACAAGATGTTGTTTTCTATAATGCTCTATTTCTGAGGCTACTGTTGCAATATTCAGGTAATCGTGTATCTCGTGATTCCTTGTAAACCATGGGGCATTTACAATATTCCTCAATATGTTGTTTTGTACTCTTTGCAGGCACATGACATAACTTTTCACTTGGCTCTAGAAATCGGTGTCTGCAGGTCTGTTGACTGAGTTTATTTTGCCACTGACTTCTAGAGCCATGTGAAAAGTTTTATTTTATCCCTTTCAGTGGTTTTGTTTTTTTGTATAAAGTTTTTTATTTTATGCTTTTCAGTGTCGGGTCCAGCCATCTTCAAGTAATTGGTGAACATACATTAAAAAAAAAATGATATGGTCAAATTGAGAACCTCCTCATTTTTGGGAAGTCGGTTAAAAAATACATACCATATCTTCAAGGCCTTTTATATGGAGTTCTTTACCAGCTTCTAGAAGTTCATTCAAATTCTCTATGGACACTAACACTTCACCCGTGTACACATATTCTAATAGGGCACATAATGTTGTGTACGATATTTTCTAAAACAAAACAATTCGGGATTATGACACAAACAATAATATTATGAGACATGAAGAACGATAAATAATTCAATGGCCATTCTTGAAATTGTGTATTTAATGATCTATTGTTATCATAGAAAAATATTTTGATGGCACAAAATCTTTTTATTGACACAATGAACTTCAAAAGCTTTTGAATTTATAAGCAGTTCTCTTGCAATGTATTCTGCTTTCTAACTAACTCTTCAAACTTGCAAGTTGATGTAAGTTACACAGTAATAAATACCGTTATTTACTTACATTCAAGAATATGACTGGATGAGGACATTGAGCCGAAGATATCAGGTCTTTGATGTAAGGACTAGCCAGCGCGATGATCACTTGGTGCACCTTCACTAGGTGGCCGTCTGCAGCGATAGTCATGTCCACAAACTCACCATTCTGCAAGAATACGAATGAAAATAGTATAATTGAACTTAACAGTGATCGCCTTCTGTTTATTTTGCGCAAATTGTAACCTGTTGCAAAGAGCTTAATCCATGGCATATATTCTTCTTGTGCGAATTCCATAATAAAGAAAATTGTGATTGAGCCATCACAATTTGGATTCCTACGCCAGTTGTATTACGATGTATTTATTTACGAAATGCTGTTTTGACGACAACGACGCTTCTTTCCTTGGTCTCGAAGTTGAAGTTTTGATTTTGAAACGATTTTTGACATAAGGATTTTTGAATACCAGCCAGAGGAAGATGGCTTGATATTTGCAGAGAGCAAAGCTGAAAGAGATGGCGTAACAACAAAGTGCTTAAAATCCTAAAAACTATTCTCTGGAACGAATTAACTCATTGTGTTGTAAGATGAGAAAATTCATTGATTATTCAAAAAAGTATTTCATATATTACAAACAATATAAAGATAATTGCGTCTTTTAATTCAAAGATATTTTATGATATTTTTTTTTTGTCATTCACTGAATAAAGCATCAGATTAATAAATACAAAGCATATCAGAAAGAACTCTACTGTAGGTGAAAAAAAAAGTTTTACGTTTTGGTTAACGTACGTTTTTGTGATTTGCAACACTGCTCACGAACAGCTGTTTCTGACAGAAAGTTAAAAATAATTTAGGTTATCCGATCCCGATAAACACAAAGCTAAACTTATTTGGGGTGTTATTTCAATATCAGCATATCCTTTAACAATTTTAAAGCCTCTTCATTAGCCTAACCTGTGTCATGGCGTTGATGAAAGCTAAAGAAATACCAGAGGACGGGGTGGCTTTAGATGAACTCGAAGCTACAGAGTATGTTTGGAACCTTGTGTTTGATTGGGAAACTACATCTGATACGTGAGTTACTAACTTATAAGATAGTACTTGAAAAGTTTTTATCGTCAGCCTATCTCATACTGATACATTGTTGGATGCAGGTCTGTAGTTCCCTTTGTTTTGTTGATATTAAAAATGTAAATACCATACGATAACCTGCTCATACTCGACTAGATGTTTCGGACGGCTTCAATCGCATCCTGAGGGATCTACTTACTTACCATGTCACTTTGAAATAATGTGACTTTCTATTTGCAAAAGAATTTCGAGATCAGTTCCTTACTTCCCAAGAATACCACCTTCCTTATCTAACCAGCATGTATCTCACAAGCTTTATTTTTTTATAAAGTGATAAAGACCTGAAGAAACTGCTGAAAATCCTGGTTGAATAATTTTTAATTTATTTTCAGCTGGGCCTTAAAATATGCACCCGTCGCCCTTGGAGGTCTCAATGCTTTGTGTGGTGTTCTGATAAACAGGCATTTCAGAAAAAAGCTAAATTTAGGCAACTATGGATACTTTGCTTCTGTTGTTCCTATTACTCTGATGCCTGCAGTCTTAACTGCTCTGTTTCACAGACAAGTGAGTATTTAAGTAAACAGTAACAATGTTACAGTGCAGGAAAATATTCGCCCTTCAGTACATGGTTCTATTTCTGCCATTGAGGTCTTCATAGAAAGGATCTATCTTATAAGACTACAGAAGCCAGCACTTCAGCCTATTTCAATTTGTCAAACTTCAAAAAATTCTCATTCAAATGTTTGATCAGGAAAAAAAGACCAGCTGGTGTCCATACATACTTTCTATTTATTCCCAGTTCCTTAATATGAAAGGAGCAATTTTTATAGTGACCCAGTGTTGCAGAGGCAATATAACAAAAAAATTAATAACTTTTTATTGTAATTTCCAGTTAATATCAACAGATTTGCTATTAATGAAGAATCAAGGATGTCCCCTATGCTACGAAGTGAGGTCAGCAGCTGTCCAATGTAGTTTGGGCACTGCATACCCAATGATATTGGCCCCTACTTCAGCATTGATGGTAAGAATACTTTTTTATTCACAACTAGCTTTCCGCTCGCGGCTTCGCCCGCGTGGAATTCGGTTATATCGTTTGCAATATATTACCTTGTTTCTAACGACACACAGCGCCATCTACAATCCATCCATCAAGCAAAAAATGTTTTTGTTTTCCTTCGGGAATATCTATTTTTTCGGGATAAAAAGTACCCTATTATTTAATCCAGACTTCTAACTTTACGTCTGCAAAATTTCAAAGCAATCGGTTCAGTAGTTACGGCGTGAAAGCGGAACAAACAAACTCACTTTCCGATTTATAATATTAAAGTAAGGATGGCAACTTCTTCTTCTTATCGTGTGAGCTGCAGGTTTAATCACCTGACAAGCCCTAGTGTCAGAGTTTTCTCAAATCCGCCTGACGGCCTCTGACGTGGAATTATAACTACGACTGCTACTGAGTAACAATCGAGGACGACGGCTTTACGTGCCCTCCCAGGCACGGGGGTGTAACACCGCCAACTTCCAAACTCCAGGCTGCTTTGTGAAAGTTTCTAAAACCCACAAAGCGATTTCGGCCTGACCCGGGAATCGAACCCGAGACCCGTGGCACGGCAGTCGCGCTATGCGACCACTAGACCAACGAGGCANACGGCTTTACGTGCCCTCCCAGGCACGGGGGTGTAACACCGCCAACTTCCAAACTCCAGGCTGCTTTGTGAAAGTTTCTAAAACCCACAAAGCGATTTCGGCCTGACCCGGGAATCGAACCCGAGACCCGTGGCACGGCAGTCGCGCTATGCGACCACTAGACCAACCAGGCAGTCAATGGCAACTCAACACAGTACTAATAAATCCAGCACTAAGTTATAATTCCATTCACTAATGCTATCTCCTATTTACAATAATCTATCTCTTTTGTTTTGTTCCTGTTGTATGACAAAATATTTTTGTTTCAGTTTGCAAATCGCTACTCAACATATAGAGTTCCCAACTTAAATGAGGGAGCTGCAGTTATTTTTAAATTCTTAAGGAAAGTTACGAGACCCTATAATAGCACCCTGACGTTTATGATAGTAGCCCAGGTGCTAGCGTCGTCTATATTCACATATTATGAAATGGTAAACAATTTAACTTTAAGATCAAAGATCATGGAGATTGAAGCTAAACTGGAGAAAGGACAGCAGTGAACATTGGTTCATTGCAAATGTAGATGCATTTAGTACATAGGTTATTTAATTATTAAATTGTTATGTTTAGTCATGAGGTTCTTTTATTATGTGTGCTTTGGATTGAAAGAATTGTCAGATTCTTTAGAAGGCATGAATCTGAAACTTTAATGCAGGTACCTATGTGTCTACAGAGTAACTATTGAGTACTTAAAGCAGAATTTAAATAAAATCACGAAATCTCTTTAAAGTAACCTATATTATTAGTTTAATCATATTTAAGAAATACAAAAAACGGACAACAAATTATGCACACAACTGTTGCCAGATATAGTACAATTTCTATGTATGAACACATGCAAAACTGTTCTTTGCGACATACGACCATTCAGAACATAAGTGAAAACATAATGCGCAAGTTCGTTATTCAAAACTATCCCTTACCATACAAACCTGATTATGGATATGCTTCATACATACTAATCTACCATCTTTCTAAGAGTGAGTGAGATAGACATACTACTTCGTGTTATCTCGCTCACTCGCTGTGTTCCGAATAGCGCAAGTTTCGTACAAAACCGTTGCTTAATGCTAGATTGCGAACCTATTTGTAGCGGCTATAGTTACATCACGATTATACGACTTTTGGCTAGCTTCAGAATATTTAAAGTACTGGTAATTTGACGGCGTAAGACCTATTCTTGTCCTATGTGTTCATTATCAAAGTCTTTTCGAGTAGCATCCTATCACGCGTATTTATAAGTCGATCGAGTCAACTCTCATCAGTCATAACTTGAGTAAATGCAAGGTAAACAATAATACACTGTAAAACACAGCAAACGGACACATTATTCACTCAAAAACAACATAGTAATAAAGAGTATTTATTCCAAGAAATTGAGGTGCAAGCGTTAGTCAGTTAAATTATAGGGCTGAAGGAAGCCAGAAGTCTGAAACAATTGAGTTTACAAAATAAAACATAAGGTATAATTCTAATAAGATAATATATCTGCTTACAATTATGATACATATTGATTTGTTATATAAAGTCACTCATATTGCTGAAAGTACATATTTTCTAAGCACATACAATGAAGTAGCTGTGTAAAAAAATATGACTCTAAATTATATGTCTACCCACTCCCGTGTTTAGCTTTTATTTAAAATTCAAGGGTACTTTGAGAGCCGAATGTTTCACCAACCTTATAATAAAAAGTGCAACACCACTAACTTAGCTAGTCTGTATGTGCTTAGTTCGTCATAATGTTAGTGCCGTTCTTACAACAATCGTACAATAGTCCGCCACGAGTCTGTCAACTACGGTATTAATATTAACTTCTAGCTGTTCACTATAAAGGATAACAATTTTGTACGGACTACGATCAGAAGATGTGCTGACCAAAAAACTAACTTGTGACGTCATAAATGTACAGTTGGCAGAAAAAATTGTAACAAACTTAAAATGCTTAGTCGAGCAGCGCTAAAAAGGAGACGAGATTTTATGGTCAAATATTGTGAGATTTACACCTATGTAAATCTTTCTGCTACCGACTGTACAATGAGAATAATATCTTAGCGAGTGGGCGTCGAAATAGTAGGACGGTGACGTACCACACTCAAGTAGGATTATGATAATCCTGTACAAACCAGTTTTATACACCAACACTTTTGCTACATTTTTAGTTATGGACAACACTGTAACCAATTTTTACCTTTGTAAAGATATACAGTCAAATATTCTGTTTACCACATTTCATATTACAAAAGCATATTACAAATAGGTAATCACGCATAATAACTTATGGATTTCTGTCAATGAATCAATTGTTTAGACAATCTGATACAGTATTACTGAATGCCACAAGAAGACATTGAACAACATGTTCCGATCAGTTATTTTTTGTACTCACACCAAAGCAAGTTTAGAACTCTGGACATGCCTAGCGACTTTAGGAGTTGACTGTACAGACTGTAGTAAGCAGTTTGACACATCTTCTCATCGGATCCGTACATACAATGATGAATAAGCAGACAAGCGATACATTTCTCTCAGAACATTACACTGCCACAACGCATCGATCTCTCGTCATAAAACCATTATGGTTTACATTATATAGACTTGTAAACAACTCGTTTATATTTACATTATTCATGATATATTTCCAACAATTTGTGTGTTCATATGTTACCTTGATATACTTGATTTATGTAAGGAAAGAATCTACAGGCAAACCATGTTGTACCTACAGAAGTACATACAACAACTAAAATTATATTTCACTCAGATCCATATACTCACACCAATCCATAGGCTTCAAATCTATCTTGAGTCTCAGAGCACTTTCCTATGACTTACTGTGCCCATATAAAATGTAAAGCACCTGAATGCATTAAAAAAAATATACCAAGATAACGAAATGAACACCAACATTCCCCCATGCCCCATCAACAAACACGATACCAATATTCAATCGATTCAACAACTTTGAATCACATAACAATTTGCAAGATTACAAAAATTAATAAAAGTAAGACACACTTACATTCTACAACAAACGAATTCTTAAAGTATATACTTTTTTTGTTCACTTTAATGCTTATATATTTTTTTTAGAATTTTTCTTTAAAATATTTTGTATTTTTTTTCGAGAACATTCGATCTACATAAAAAGTTCTTACATGATAGGTATAAGGGGGTGCTTACCCAAGCGTAGCGCGATTCACATGTAAGTACTTGTTTAGTAAATAAAAAAATCTAATTATTTGTCGTAAGATATTACATTGAGATCCTGATTACATTTCACGTTGGATGTGTATGCGTTACAATTTCACATAAGGAGAGATCCAAGAATTTTGAAGTGGTCTAAACAAGAGGGAACTAAACTCGAAAACAGGGCACATTATAAGAGTTTTTTTTTTTTTCAATGTAATTTTGGTCTCTGCATTTCAGATTCAACTCGTAGAGCTGTTAATAGGCCTTTTGGTGATATCGACAAAACCAACTTGTTCCAATAGTTTGGCCCTTGAGGTGTCGATAAAACTTGGCACATCAACTTCAAACAAGTGCAAAATGACCTGATTTGATAGTTTTTACAGCCTAGAAGTGAAATGACCCCTTTGAATACACAGTGATTCATTTGAATAGAAAGTAGGGTAAGGTTAACGAACACAAGTCATGCGACAACTAGCCTTGTGGACAGACAATACTTTTACAATTTATGTAATCGCAAACTCGTGTAGAGTATTATAATGCATCTAGCGACGCGACTAGGCTTCGCTTTCACGCAAGTGCGCAATCTAATAATGCGGATAATCACATATGTAATTCCTGAGAATCTGGTTAATACTGAGAAGACATACATGGAATTACTTCAATATTTTATCTGACTTGAGAATTCAGCTTAGATAGAGGACCCCTAGGGCAGTCCAATGAGGCAGTTTGAAATTATAATAGCATAGCATAACATGTTTGTTTCTTGAAGAACACGTTAAGAAAGTCTTGTGGAATTGCCGTCCCGTCGATGGACGATGGGAGTGAGGGTACACTTGTGACCTCCTTCGAGAACAACCGCCGTGGCCCAAAATTGGATGTCCTTATTATCATGTGAAATTGTAACCATATCACAAAATATTAAGATTCAATCAGTAATACAAGATTCATCAAGTATGGAAGCATGGGCAATCCTTAACTAGCCAACCATGAGTCAAATTACAAATAATTCACTAACCAATGTTATTTTTTTAGTTTTTAGACCCACGGTAACATATTCCTACAACAACGAATTAACCAAAATACAAAGGGTGCTTAGTCAAAATTTGATCAAAGTGTATTGCCGATACGAAATGAAAACAGTAAAACCTTAATTTTAAATTAGCTCTATTTTTTTTGTTGCAGATAAGTATACAAACGTGTAACACTATAATGAATAGTATACTCAGTGATCAACTCGATATTAATATAATTCATAAGCTTTACTGATTAGATGGCACTTTGATGTTATCCTCAGAGGAATGTCGTTGGCAGTGATGTATCTTAACGTTAAATGATTTGAATCAAACAGGACCGTTCGCTGGGCTCGCTCGCCAATTCACTTTGAGCATGATCATGACCGGGCGCGGCCGCTCGAGCCTCCACGTCACCTTGCCGCCTCGCTAACTGATTCTGGACACTAGACGTACACTTACAACCTACATTATTACTAACACAATATTTGTAACCACTGTGCCCGCTCCAACTCCGATATATTTGCTTATTATTACGTGTGTATGGTATACTGCGATACACAAGTCTTGGGTTTTTATTAAGTTGGGACCCGTGAGCGGGTTCGTTTACTATTTGCTAGCAGCGCTGGCTGATGTATTCGTTGTAAGATGCGGAGATCTCCTCGGATTGGTAGCGAGTGAGCTTGATGCTCCGTCTCAGCTCGCCGGTAATGGCGGCTTTGTACCCGCCCTTTCTCAGTAGAGAGTCTATGGTTTGAATTTGGTCCCAACCTGAAATCACCCCGTACGTTTCGTAAGTATTTGAACAGAAATTGTCGGTTAGATGTTGTACTTATACCCTATTTTTTCGTGATGCGTCCAAACACATGACTAGTAGATTGCAAAGCGTATAAATTAGCTTTGAGATTGTAGTATACTGGCCGGTTGCTATATTGAAAGATGCAACGAAAAGCCAAAGAAATCCTTCAAATTCCTCGTAAATTAAAAAAAATAGTGTATTGGTACAATCGCCTATAAGGAATACATACCAACAACGGTCAGTACCCTCATGCCGTGAGACATGGGGCCTTTCGTTCTTGGCCTCTAACCGCGGATGCTGTTAGAGACAATTCAAACACTGGCTGCTGCAAAGACAGCTGTACAGCGTACTAACTTTCAGGCTGCTTTCAACAGAAAATACACACTTCAGCATTGGTACGAGCCTAACTATGGCATAATATCCATACAGTCTATGCACGCCAACTGTATAAGATTTCTTGTTGGAACAAAGTCCCTTAGGCGGTGTGCTGCAAAATAATGATGTAAGGAAAAGGCCTTGTNTAGGCCTTTTGGTGATATCGACAAAACCAACTTGTTCCAATAGTTTGGCCCTTGAGGTGTCGATAAAACTTGGCACATCAACTTCAAACAAGTGCAAAATGACCTGATTTGATAGTTTTTACAGCCTAGAAGTGAAATGACCCCTTTGAATACACAGTGATTCATTTGAATAGAAAGTAGGGTAAGGTTAACGAACACAAGTCATGCGACAACTAGCCTTGTGGACAGACAATACTTTTACAATTTATGTAATCGCAAACTCGTGTAGAGTATTATAATGCATCTAGCGACGCGACTAGGCTTCGCTTTCACGCAAGTGCGCAATCTAATAATGCGGATAATCACATATGTAATTCCTGAGAATCTGGTTAATACTGAGAAGACATACATGGAATTACTTCAATATTTTATCTGACTTGAGAATTCAGCTTAGATAGAGGACCCCTAGGGCAGTCCAATGAGGCAGTTTGAAATTATAATAGCATAGCATAACATGTTTGTTTCTTGAAGAACACGTTAAGAAAGTCTTGTGGAATTGCCGTCCCGTCGATGGACGATGGGAGTGAGGGTACACTTGTGACCTCCTTCGAGAACAACCGCCGTGGCCCAAAATTGGATGTCCTTATTATCATGTGAAATTGTAACCATATCACAAAATATTAAGATTCAATCAGTAATACAAGATTCATCAAGTATGGAAGCATGGGCAATCCTTAACTAGCCAACCATGAGTCAAATTACAAATAATTCACTAACCAATGTTATTTTTTTAGTTTTTAGACCCACGGTAACATATTCCTACAACAACGAATTAACCAAAATACAAAGGGTGCTTAGTCAAAATTTGATCAAAGTGTATTGCCGATACGAAATGAAAACAGTAAAACCTTAATTTTAAATTAGCTCTATTTTTTTTGTTGCAGATAAGTATACAAACGTGTAACACTATAATGAATAGTATACTCAGTGATCAACTCGATATTAATATAATTCATAAGCTTTACTGATTAGATGGCACTTTGATGTTATCCTCAGAGGAATGTCGTTGGCAGTGATGTATCTTAACGTTAAATGATTTGAATCAAACAGGACCGTTCGCTGGGCTCGCTCGCCAATTCACTTTGAGCATGATCATGACCGGGCGCGGCCGCTCGAGCCTCCACGTCACCTTGCCGCCTCGCTAACTGATTCTGGACACTAGACGTACACTTACAACCTACATTATTACTAACACAATATTTGTAACCACTGTGCCCGCTCCAACTCCGATATATTTGCTTATTATTACGTGTGTATGGTATACTGCGATACACAAGTCTTGGGTTTTTATTAAGTTGGGACCCGTGAGCGGGTTCGTTTACTATTTGCTAGCAGCGCTGGCTGATGTATTCGTTGTAAGATGCGGAGATCTCCTCGGATTGGTAGCGAGTGAGCTTGATGCTCCGTCTCAGCTCGCCGGTAATGGCGGCTTTGTACCCGCCCTTTCTCAGTAGAGAGTCTATGGTTTGAATTTGGTCCCAACCTGAAATCACCCCGTACGTTTCGTAAGTATTTGAACAGAAATTGTCGGTTAGATGTTGTACTTATACCCTATTTTTTCGTGATGCGTCCAAACACATGACTAGTAGATTGCAAAGCGTATAAATTAGCTTTGAGATTGTAGTATACTGGCCGGTTGCTATATTGAAAGATGCAACGAAAAGCCAAAGAAATCCTTCAAATTCCTCGTAAATTAAAAAAAATAGTGTATTGGTACAATCGCCTATAAGGAATACATACCAACAACGGTCAGTACCCTCATGCCGTGAGACATGGGGCCTTTCGTTCTTGGCCTCTAACCGCGGATGCTGTTAGAGACAATTCAAACACTGGCTGCTGCAAAGACAGCTGTACAGCGTACTAACTTTCAGGCTGCTTTCAACAGAAAATACACACTTCAGCATTGGTACGAGCCTAACTATGGCATAATATCCATACAGTCTATGCACGCCAACTGTATAAGATTTCTTGTTGGAACAAAGTCCCTTAGGCGGTGTGCTGCAAAATAATGATGTAAGGAAAAGGCCTTGTGTCTTTTCGATGCCTCTTTCTCTTAACAATTTTCTGTGAGATACGAGAGCGTATGTGCGTAAGGAACTTCGTTCCCCTAGGATACACATTTGCCAGTATCTACTAGGCAGACTGACTGGCAGCTTCAGTCACAGTTATCTTTGCCAGAGAGGTATAGCCTCATACGACATATTATAAGAGCTGTTCAGACTTTAATATGCCTATGTATGTGATGTATACTTTGTTCAAAATTACTCCAGCAACTCAATGAATATGAACATTGGCAGAATATCGACCACTTCTTCCTAAGAAAACCTGAATAATTATTGTGAAAATCGAGAAGCGCAAAAATCGATTCTAAGAGTTAAAACACGTACCTTGCTCAGTAGCAACTTGTGGTAAGTAAGTAGCAGTGCGCTTGGAGCCTCGTTCACTGATGAACTCGATGCGGATGCCGTGCTTGCCCAGCTTCCAGTCCAGGTAATGCTCGGCTTCCTCGAAGTGCTGTAGGATGGAGACGGAGACCGTCAGCCGAGGCACCTCCTCGCGAGTGATTGGAGCGAAACGCGAGTCTTTCAGCGCACTAGTTATCGCGTACTCGCGAAGACCTGGGACAAGAGATTGATAATGTTATGTTAAATAGCTTAATAAAAACTAAAAAAAAATTGCTGTTAGCTAAATAAAAACAAAAAGGATACATTTTGTATTTGGAACAACTTAATTCTCAACAAATCTTAGAACTAAATAAATTAAAAAAAAATTGTTGGATTACAGTTTAGTTCTTATCAAATGTTAGATTCTGCTAGTAAATTTATGTTACACTAGCTTCTGCCAGTGGTTTCACCCGCTTCCCGTGGGAACTACTCGGAGCACCCAGATAAAAAGTAGCCTAAAGCCTTCAATATAAATGGATTTGGGTTGGGTTCAAGATAAATGGGCAACCTAACACTGAAAGAATTTTTCAAATCGGATCAGTAGCTCCTGAGATTAGCGCGTTCAAACAAACAAACTCTTCAGCTTTATAATATTAGTATAGATGTAACTATGGGTAACACAAAGAAACCTTATAATTTTTTTGTATCACTACAGTTACACCACAGTTGATTACGTTTTAATAATTTACACACAATGTAAGCAGTTTCTTTGTTTTAACTTATTGCTTGTATTAAAAATCAAACAAATTATTTCTCAAAGTCAACAAAGGACACTGTTAAAATTGTTATTTCGGTTCTTATCTCGTGTATTAATAAAAATTAAACCATTTTGTACATTTAATTTAAAACTTAATTGCTCAATAATGATTGAGCCTGATAAAGTAGCTCAAATCTATACTATCATCTGCCTAGCCTTTTCCCAACTACGTTGGGGTCGGCTTCCAGTCTAACCGGATGCAGCTGAGAACCAGTGTTTTACATGGAGCGACTGCCTGACAACCCAGTTATCCCGGGCAACCTGGCACCCTTCGGTACGACTGGTTTGTCAGACTTTCTGGCTTCTGACTACCCGTAACGACTGCCATAGATGTCAAATGACAGCCGGACCACCAATTTATCGTGCCTTCCGAAACACGGAAGAACTCGTATGACAAGATGGTCCATCCACGGACCGACCGCGCCAAGCGTTGCTTAACCTTATGATCGATCGATCCGCGCGGCTTTGACTTAGCCACGAGCTCAAATCTATACTAATATTACAAAAATTGTAGAGTTTGTTTGAACGCTCTAATCTCAGGAAGTACTGGTCTGATTTTAAAAATTCTTTCAGTGTTAGATAGCCCATTCATCGAGGAAGGCTACAGGCTACTTTATATCCGGGTGCGCACAGTAGTTCCCACGGGAAAGCTGGTGAAACCGCTGGCGGAAGCTAGTTTTATATACAGCTGTTTCTCATTACAGTCTTATTAGCCCTGAAATTGTCTTATTAAAAATCCCTGTGGATTTCAAGTGATTATGTAACCTTACACAAACTTTGTAAATGCATAATTATTCAACTGCTAGTGAATTAAGGTGAGTTACAAGATGGGAAACATGCATCCCAGGCTAAAATTACAAGGCCTTTCAAATAAGTTTTATTGCATTTATATTTAACTATGGTTAAGAAAATATGGACTATGGAGACTTGGTAACAAAGTATCACTAAGTTAAACAAACAATTGTTATTGCAGAAGATTGCTAATAAGTGAGCAAGGTCAGATAATATAGTCATAGGTATTCTTCTACACTCACAAGATTAAATATTTAATCTCTGAAATGCAAACATGTCCAGTAAGTTGGTATATTTAGTTGTTCATACCTGAGTGTAAATGCATTGCATTGAATGTGCCGATGCATCCTCGGAGGCGGTGCTCCTTACCAATCTTCCAGGTCACAAATAAAGGACTGTGAAAAAAATAACTTATTTTAATGGAATAAGAAAAACAAATCACTCAATAAAAGTCCAAACATTAGGTAAAGTCTAGCTTTATTGCACATTAGATATTCTGTAACAGTTAACACAGCAACACAATAGCAAAACAGTACACAAACTGTTTACTGCATTCTCAACTTTATGCACTTTCACATAAAGAATGTATTAGCATGCACATTTTCGGAAAGTGATGGGAGTGGAGGTGTATTGACCGCGAATAAAAAACAAAATTGCCTTTGTGTGGGTGTCAAATTATGAGCAAATAAATCATTTATGTTTACTTTCCTAGACAATGTAAATTGAGTGAAAGTGGAAATGTGTAGCTATTTGTGGCTTATTCAGGAGTTTCATACAAAAATCGTAAAAGGTTTTTAATTCATTAGACTGACCTCATTCGAAACAAAAGATGTGGAGGTAGCTCAACAAAGCATGTCCAACAGGATAGGCATTCATATAATGGTATGCTGTACTTGTACTTACGAGAGCGAACCACTTACTAGGCATCGTTAGTAAAGTTTGGCGTCTGAGGTGGGTCCATACTGTGCAGCTGACAATACAAAACATCGAAACAAAAGTAACACATATCAGGAATAGCCACAGACTCTTGGTAACCATTCAAAGGTCGATCTATATTGTTACTGTAAGAGTTGTTCAGTTTCTGTTTTTTTGTACCACAACATACTGAAGACATCTTGGCTGCTAATACAAGTTAATTATCCTAAGACTATGAAACAAAGCAGTCACACAAATCTCAAAAGTAAACGAAACCAAACACTCGTTTCACTCAATGGGGTTTTGTAACCACAGGTTATAAAACACCAATGAGCCTGTGGAACTTTATTTGACAGCCTAAATGAAAGTAGTGATGGACGTATGGCATTCTTCGAAATTAGTAATTTCAATGAAGTTTTCTAGATTCGCATTGTTTGTTATGATTAAGAATACCGAGTTATGAAAACATTGGGCAATTAAAACTGCTTGTATAGAAATGACTGTCTGATGTATATTTTCAGAGGCTATAAGCTTTCAATTTAAATAAAACTAGAATTGCTTTTATACAACTTCCGCAAGAAAGAGTGGGAAGTGGGTATCACAAAGTGGCCCACTTTGAAATAATCTTTGCGTCGAGCACAATAGCCCTACTACTTGTTCTTTCTCTTTCGTGACTAATCTAACAGGTGCCCCAAATTTGAGCCTAACAAGGGCCTAATTTTGATTTATTTTTAGACTAGCTTTTGCCCGCGACTTCGTTCGCGTGGAATAGTGACTTCCGGCAAATTTTTGGTTTTAACCACATAGTTCCCGATCTCGCGGGATTTCTTCAAAAATGAGAACTCTTCAAAAATCAACATAATGAGCTCTGCGTTTGAATTTAATAGATGTATATTCACATAGGGCATTAAAGCCGTTATTGCCGATCGAAAAAGGCGAAAATGTTATTTTTCCCTTATTTTCTCATCATTCTACTGATTTGCCATTTCAGTTCAAAAGGAAAAAAAATACTGTTTCTCCCTTGACAAATTTTCTATTATTTTAGGCTTAGCGCGCTTTCAAATAAACTTTTTAATTGACAAATACAACGAAACCAATTTAGAATATACGAAACAGCAGGACCACTACAGACAAACAATCATACGACCGACAATACACTTTTTCCACGACAGTACCGAAGCGCTCGGCCGATACCCAACCAAATGAATGTAACGAAACCATAGCGCGATCTTTTTCGATCCCAACGCCATCTATCGAGGATAAAGACAACTCGGATTATTTATCTATACTCCGTTCGGGCATTTTCTTTGTACTAAAAGTTTTATTATATTGATATTATTTTTTTCATACCTTTTTACTATTTATTTACTTTTTTTCGATGAATTAAAACAATAACATGAACTGAACAATGAGGGTTTTCTAAAATGGTCTTCACCAGATGGCAGCACTGTAGCGTCAGGTCCAAACACAAATCAAAACTTGTATTTTTCGATCGTTTTTTGATGTAAATACATTCTTAGAATGTTTGAAAAATAATATATTTTCCTTTACTTTAATTTTATAGTAGTTAGACTAATCAAATTGCGGTAATAACCTTTCAAAAAACTTTTCCTTGTAGCAATGACTATTGTACCTCTTTTTTTAGCTGAATCTTCAGTTTGGCCTTAATTAACCTTAATAAATCAATAACACTACTAAATGCGTAAAATTTCACGAAAAAATCATTCGATCAGTTGGAATCTGTACTAT
This sequence comes from Heliothis virescens, assembly GCA_002382865.2. Classification (NCBI taxonomy): domain Eukaryota; kingdom Metazoa; phylum Arthropoda; class Insecta; order Lepidoptera; family Noctuidae; genus Heliothis; species Heliothis virescens. The sequence continues at coordinate 14,038,551 of NWSH02000008.1, read as the reverse complement.
CTGACAGCTATTTGGACCTGACGCACATGAAGCGCTCTCTGGTGGCAAAAAAAGTTTTGAAAACCCTCATTGTAATGACACCATTGCGCGATCAATCTACGGAGTATAGGAACAGCTCGATAGATGGCGCTGTATGTCCGGAATAAATTTATTTTTTATTTTTTGAAATAAAAACTATCCTATGTCCTTTCTCAAGTTCCAAACTATGTCTGTACCAAATTTCACACAAATCGGTTCAGTAGTTTAGGCGTGAAGAAAAGACAGACAGACAGACAGAGTTACTTTCGCATTTATAATATTAGTTTGGATATTGGAAGTTTGGATAGCTCTCTTGTTTTATTGTCTTTGGACCAAATAGCTTTACTATCTGTCAATATTTCTATGTTTACAGAAAAAATAACCTTGTAGTCTATGGAGCGATGGCTGTCATCGAGTTTTATTTTACTATCGTAGAAAATAAGAAAAGAAGCTTTGAGTGCACATAAAATGAAGATATTTTCGTGAATCATGTACATGTTTTACAACTTCCCTTTAGGTCTAAGTGAAATTATGATATATCTGTATTTAGAACCATTAGTGATGTTTAGTGTAAAAGCTTGTTAAGTTCCGACGATGGCGTCCGATGGTGAAATTTCGTGTGCGAATGATCCTAATTTCGCTGTTATTTACTCATTTTTAAAAACATTCGGTAAACTGTACGGCTTAGATGTTCCTACGCTAACTAAATTACAAGAACTCATAGAGAATACACAAGAAGGTGAGATATCTTCGTAGATTCGTCATTTCAAATCATAAACAAACATCTTATAAGTTTTTTGTTGTTAGTGTTGGATCCATTGAAGGAGTTACACTTGAGACTTCTACGCCGTGCTCATAAAACGGTAGCGAGCAACAGATGGGAGCGGTTCATGATAAAGTTTTGTCATCAACAAGGTCACCATCAGGAGGCCTGGGAGATCGAAAGGTTCTCTTACAAGAAAGCTAGCACTCAGGTTAAATTGAAAGTATTGAAGGTAATTACGCCTACACGGTTTTTTTCTAAGATGATGTGCAACTAATCTCATTGATAGCTGGCAGCAGTCACTTTCACAAATGATTCATACTTGTTCAAGTGTTCTGCTGTCAGTTTAGTACTTGTAATGGATATGAGGGATGTGTGTGTTTACTTATCAATAACACAGAATCTCTTGGCATGTTTTAGTGTGACATGTGCTCAAACAGAAATATTTAAATGAATCTTTCTCTACATTTTTGTGATTTTATTTACTATAAAAAAACTATGGCTAGCTGCCAAATGTTGTGAATACCATGTTTCTGTGTCAATTGTTTTGGTCCACATACATTATTCTTAATATACAAAAAAAAAATTTTCTTTTTCAAATTAAAATTTTAGCAATAATTTTTATATTCTTTTGAACTTTAACAGCTTTTACTAGAGTACCAATTTACTTGCCATCCGAAGTTCAAGAACGCTGTCAATGCAATATCATGTAAGGAGTTGAGGTTGGATCCTATTGGCAGAGACAAGAATGGTTGTGTGTACTGGCTGCAAGTAGACCATGAAGCTAACCTCTGTTTGTATAAAGAAGACCAGGATGAAGAAACATGGCAGCTTGTAGCTAGGTAAAAATTAAAATTAAAGGTCAAAATTGTATAGAAGACCGAATGCTATTTTGCATACAATGTAATGAGAATGAGTTTTTATGATAAGATAGTCTTATTTGCATTTAGGGTTAATTTTAACAATGCGAATTCATGAATGAAATAGTCTTTTATATGCTCATTAGCTTAAAATTTCCATAAAACTATTTTTTTTAAGTATGAATTTGTGTATTTTTTCTGTTCAGAACTCGAGAAGAACTAGTGAAAGTAATATCACAATTGAAAAGTGGTGAGGAGGTGTGTCCATTATTTGCAACAAATACCAATGTAAATGAGGATTCTAATAGTGCTGAGATTCCACCACAGCTGGAGGTAATTATTGCATGAAATTAAACTATAATTTTATATCAATTTTTGTCTGACTAAAATGAGCACAGGTTTATTTATAAACCTGTTTGGCTATTTTTTTTATCTTATCAGAATCAAAGAATATTGGCATATACAAAAAGTGAGATTCAACACTATTTCACTGTGTAAAATATACTACTGTCTTGAAAGCTTACTATGCCAAATATCTAGATACTTTTATGATCTTTGTTCCATAACTGCAAATGTGACTTACACAATACAAAACATTTTTACAGTCCAATAAATCAGAAGTAGATGAAGAAAACGAAGAAGAGTTCCTAAGTCCAGAATCTGAATCAGAACATGAACCTGATGAACAAAAGCAGGAAGAAGAACCACCACTTGATAAAGAAGAATCTAAACCAGAAGCTTCCTCTGATAATACAACAGAGAAAGTGGAAGAAGAAGTGGAAAGGAAGGAATTTACTGAGAACAGTGAACCTGTCTCAGAAACACCAGATAATCCAGAACCTGTTGATACAGTTGCGAAAGAGGACATAGCTGAAGATCCAAAAAGTCCACAGAAAGAGGAGCCTGTAGAACCCACAGAAGAAGTAGAAAAGGAACCAGTTGCAAGTGTAGATAAGGAGAGCACAGATGAACAAAAAACAGAAGAGGACAAAGAAGCAAGTAAAGAACAACCAGATGAGGAAGAAGTTAGTGAAGCAATAGAAGAACCTCTAATGCTTGTGACTGGTGAAGGAAATGGTGCAGACTGCGATAGTTCCTATATCATTGGTGAAGAAATTTCAGAACCAGTCATGTTCTTCTATGGAGAAGGCTGGGGCTATGACAATGACACTGGTAATCCTGACACCATAGAACAAGCACAAAGTCCTGAAGAGAATTCCACAGAGGAAAATGGTAGTGAGGAGTGTGTTAACGGGGAACATCCCCATGAACTGTCTAACTCAAGCAATAAAAATAATGTAGTTAAAAATGTTAAATTAAAAAGTAGTTTACCTTCTGTAACTAAAAGATCTTTGAAAAATCAGTCAAATGATGCCACTGAGGTGTTAAATACTGATTCTAAAAAACATTGCGTGCGCGACACAGATCAATCCGATGGTTCTAATTCAACTAAACACACTGAAAATGATCTTAAAAGAGAAGCTAGTGTCAATGACAAAAGTAACACAGACACTGAAAGTCCTAAAAAGAATAATGCAAAGAAGGGCCGAGGTAAAGTTAAAAAGAAAAGTAATTTAGCCAGGAACATAAAACTAAACAAAAGTACAGAAGTAGTTAACTCAGAGACTGATAACTGTCACGATAGTAAAACAAGTATTATAGAAAAACGAAAAAGTAGTGTTTCCTCTGTAGATCAAGAAGATACAGTTAATACAGAAAATGAGAAAGAGAAGAGTCCTGATAAAGAACTTAAAGTAGAAGACCCTTTACCTCCTAAGAAGCTACGTTTAGAAACGACTCCCGAAAGTGACGTAAACACACATTCCAATGAAACAGGAGATAGTGTAGAAAACAGTGAAACTAAGAAAGACAGCTTGAATAACGTTGAAAGCAATCCTATAGCGCAACGGAAGAAAATAAAAGCTAATAAAGGAAAGTTTAAAAGAAAAAAGATAGTTAAGAAAGATGACGAAAATGTAGATAATAGTGACAAGGAAGCTAATGACAATGGGAAGAAAGAGTGTAAATCGTTAAAAAGGTCTCTATTAGATGCTACGATGAGCGATAAGAATAAATCTGAATCTCAAAGCGAAAGTGAGGACGATGAACCAATCACAAGTGGCAAACGCCTCAAGATTAAACCTAAGAAAATCATCACGTCTACAAGGTATACCAATTTTTTTTTCGCCCGAATTGAAAACTACTGCGGAATTGATAGGCTTTTGTTTTATGATGAAAATTTCTTCTTACAGGAAAAAAGTAGAAGCGAAACTTTTAGAAGAACATTCAAGTGACGAATCTGAGGAAGAGACTCTCTATAGTATAGGTATGTTATAATTTATAATTATTGTTTGTTACATGGATAATAAGGGCTTTTCATGTCATATAGTCATTTAGTTTCCTTTTCAAGCTTTGCAGAATCTATTTCTATTGCAAAACTTGACCTTCTGACTACTTGTGTTTCCAATTGCTTTCCAGTTCATGGTCAGAAAGTCCTTTTCGAGCTGACTTTCAACTTGTGCAATGATGATCAATGCAGTATTGCAGGGCTTTTTTTCCCGTTATACTAATTCACCTGTGAATAATCGCTTACTATTCTTTTCGTCTGTAAATTTAAGCATAGATTCCCTCATTTCGATATGAACATAATATTGCGAAGACTCATATACTTTCAGCTGGCAAGAAATCGACAAAAAAACTAGTGAAAAAGAAAATCAAAGTGAAAGACAAAAGTAAATCAAGTGACAAAGGCAAGTCCCATGATAAAGGGAAGTCGAGTAAAGACAAGGGTCGCGCGTCGGACGATTCGGACGTCGCTCCCGTACGACAGTCGCGTCGGATCGCGCAGATGAAGATCAAGGAAGAGGCTGACAGACGACATTTAGAAGAAGTTGCACTGAGAGAGCTTAAGAAAATACATAAGAAAAAGGTAAGGATGACACTAAAATTTTAATTGAACCTTATTTTCTGGAGTTACAGCTATTTGTTGTGTAACATTTGCGTGAGAGAGAAACTTGTGAAAGTTTTATCTCAATTGAAGCTATGTTATAGAAGCATGCAAAGTGATTTATCTGTTTTCATTCTCATATGCCGTACGTGGCATGCGCCGCGAACGATGGCTCGACCTGAGCATACGTTGGTTTAATTTTTCAACACGCACGCCTCAAACCGAGGCTTTCGTTGCGCGCCCGTCGTGGCGTATGCCTAGCAATATCTAAATCCACCTCAATCGTCTCGTGCATTTCACATGCTATGGTTCGATCTGAATTATTATAATTTCTCGATTCGCACGCCTCAAGCTGAGGTATTTATTGTGCGATGTTCGCGGCGTTGTCTCCTAAATTCTCTATCCGACAACCGTCTTAAAGTTTGATCTAGTGTTTCGGTTTTCGAGCATCACTCACACTCATTGTTTCTAAAACCCAATTTCTGAACCATGTTAGAACAAAGAAGAAGAAGCAGAGGAAGAGGAATGGCGGGCGAGCGGCGCCAGCAGCTCGGAGGGCTCGAGGCGGCGCCGCAGCGAGTGGCGCTCCGACCACTCCACCGGCCCCGAGCCCGACTCCGACTCCGACGAGCCGCTCTTCGACCTGCCCGATGAACCGCAACGTGAGTGTCTTACTGAATGACGTTATGACGGATTAAAAACTCTTATTCACAGCACGGTTTTTTATATTAATAACGTAGGTACTGCGCATTTGACGTGCCGTCAAAAAAAGTCACACTTTTATCGTGACTGCCGTGCCTTCATACAGCCTCATTATTCTTATTTCTATAGATGATGATTCTTATCACTCTCATTATTGTGTCTTATCTTCAGTGAAGAAATATTTGTATTGTGTTTTACAGTGGTTTTCGACAAATCGGATCACGAGTTCTCACCGGAATCAGACTTGGAGAGTGGCGAACCCGTCGAGCCACTCAAAAGAGCACGTACTTTACAAGAAGGTAAGGTTCATTTTACTTTTAAATTTAGCTAAAAGGAGATTGACCAAATTGCAAGGGCTGATGGTGTCGGTACAGAATTTGTAGTGCCACAATTTTGTATAGCTTAATGTAAAGCTTTATCACAGGTATTTTAAATATAACAAACCATATTTATGTAAACATCCGGATAAAGCAGCTATAAGCAAAAGTTGAATAAGACTTTACCCTTAGGAGACTGCATTTCACTAGACTATTAATGTATGCATTTTCTTTATAATAACTTTTTGCAGAAATTAGAAAAAAAACATATTCGTGAGCATGTTTAAAATAAACCTGAGAACAGAAAAAGCACATTTGATTCGATTTCGCAAAATATTAATGTTTTTCATTTCCCGCGTTTATTTGCAACTTGACAGTCAGTCTTAGGCGATGCCTAGACGAACAATATAATTGCACAATATTTTTTTTATCGTAATATTACGCAATTACATTGTCCGTCTAGGCACCGCCTAATATAATAAAAATAGTAAAATCAAATAGAAATTCCTATTTAATTTTCAAATTAAGAATGCTTTATAAATTAATATTGGCGAATATTTGCCATAAAATGCAATTTTAA